>JAPDSC010001580.1:68161-87954 GCA_026290005.1 Latrodectus geometricus
ACAATATTTATAATAAACGAGTTTACAATATTTATAATAAACGAGTTTTTGCCATTTTACAACATTGGATGTATCATTTGATTTCTTTTTAAACCAGTTTAAAATTAAAGAAAAAAGTTTATAAACATTTTAAGAAAAAATGCAAGAGTACGTATATGTTTGATAAACATTGCCATATTGTCATGAGGTAATATTAGAATTATTAAAAATTAGGTATGCGTAATTATTATCAAAAATGAAGATTTAATATGGCTTTCTTAAAAACTTAACATATATTTATCGTTGATTAAATGTGTGGTTTTAACACCCTTGCTTAACATATAACAACAAATTATATGAAATACAGCTGCAAAAGAAGATATTTGTTTTCTTTAAATACTGATGTTTTTGCAAGTAAATTTTAAGGATTGTCAGAAGAAACTTTACTTTCAAGATAGTTAAAAATTTCTGTAATCCGTTCCAGAAACAATTTTATAAACTATTAAAGGATTTTATTATTTTTTATGAAATTTATATTGATTTTATCATATAGTTTAGCATGAGTTAAAACATTTGATGATAATGCAAAATTTTAAACATTTTTTAAATGAATCACATTTCTTAAAAAAGATTAATTTGCAAATAAATATGTTATTGAAATATGACATCTTTAGATTTAAAAGCATATATTTGTATTTTAATATAGATTGTTTGCATTGTACATTGTCTAAAAATGAATTTGTTTATTTATTTAATTTCTCAGAATTTAATTTTCATAAACATTATTTTTTTATATTTTTGATTTTTGTTAATCAGATTGATTAAAAAATGTGATTTTTTAAAGTAAAGCATAAAAACTCTTCTAAGAACCAAAAAAGCTCTTCTACAACTTTTTTTGTGAGAACAGTACATCAATTGGATATAAATAATTACAATATTTACTGGTATTAGTTTTGAGATTTTTCTGGATTTTTGATTCCTCATTCGTATTATAAGATATATAACAGTATAAAATATTATGCAATTAATAATAAAAAATATTATGTATGTTTAGGCTGAAGAATACTGATTTTTCATAGACAATTTGGCTCATTTGTTTAAATATATAGAATTTAACAAACACAATTGCTTGGAAAAGGAAATCAATTAATTAAAATGTATAGTTGTATAGTCTTATGAAACTTACTTATTAATCTCACCAATATTAAGGACTGGGAAAGAAGAAATAAGAGCACAAATTTGTTAAAAATATTTATTTAAGCAAATGTGACAAATGATACTTTTAATACAAACCGTATGCAGTTTTTAAAATTTTAATTTATGAAATTAATTAGCAGTAATTGTTTCTAATACAATTTAAGGGAACTCAACCAGAAAAAATTAAAGCATTGATTTTAGTTGATTCTAAATAATAATATGGTTTATAATACAGCTAATTGTAAAAAAACAACACAAGAAATACGTTTAATTTTCTATAAAGAACTAAATACGAAAAATATTGGCTATTATTATTTTGAATCCACATATAATAATAAGATTGGCTTAAAATTATCTTATTTCCTTGATTACTTCAATAAAAATAACAAATATTTTAAACTTAAATAAATTTAGTAAATATAGTGTATATATAATTTACTTTTGTTAATAAAACTTCTAATATTTGTACTGTTTTAATTAATATATAAAGTGGAAAATTTGATAAATATAGCATTTATAAATTAATATAAATGGACTTACATAAAATTTTTGCAATAAAAAATTATCAAGTTTAAGTTTATTTTTCTTAACCGTTGAAGATCCCAACCAATTTTAACTCTCTAAAAATGCTCCCTTTATGCAGAGTTTTACTTTCATTCTCATTGATTAGTTCTTATAAAACTAACAGTTTCTTAAGAACTAGATAGTAAAAAATAGAAATATTACAAATGTAAAACTATTAGTTGCCTTCTGAAATAGCGGTCTTTTCCATTCATTGTTAGAAATTAATATTTTAGTAGTTGGTAATTCAATTCCTCAAATACTTTTAATTTATAACTAAATCTTACAAATAAAGAAAAATTACAATAATTAATTTATTTAGTTGGATCTAAATTTCAAAAACTTCATTTATTTATAAAAGTGTTAGTTGAATCCTTTTGTTTTTCTTCAGTTCGATGTAACAGGGATTAAATACTATGAAGAACAATATATTCATCATCAATAAGTACAAAATTAATATCTTTAGAAAGAAATTCTGAATTTTACCCATTTTTAGTATTTAAGATAATATTATGTTACTGCAATTTCATAAAAAATATATATACGTTTTTCAGGATTATATCACTGGAAAAAGTATTCATTAATTATAGAAACGTGAAATATTTTTTTGAAATTAAAAATCTAAATATCATTATAAGAACATATCAATAATTTAATAAAATAATTACTTAAAATAATTTGATTTCTTAACATGTGTAAAAGTGTTTCAAAGTTAAGACTAATACAAATTTTGCCAATTATATTACAGAAAACGATAAAAAAATTTACAAAAAAAAAATAAATAAATAAATAATAAAAATAAATAAATAAATAAAAAAAATAAAAAATACCAATTAAATAAATTTAATTTAATTCAATAAGAACAGAATTTTTTGTCAAAGAAATAAAGTTCTTTGAAATTTTTATATTATTCCTTATCAAATAATATATCCATTGCAAAACATTTTCCTAATTTATCAATTTTTATTTTTTTATCTATTTTAAAAACTTCTATTATCTTGTTAGAAATTTTATTTTACCGTTTAAGACTAATAATTTAAAATAAGCTTTGGATGAATAGTGATGCAATAACATTTTTATACTAATTTCATAAATTAAATGAATTAAAATAAATTTGGAATTAAAACGAAAGTGTCATAAAACATGTTGAAAAGAAAATAAATGTCTGTTTGCGAGCTATATTTACGCACATATTCTATTAGCTATATTTTCGTTTAAATGTTGTTATACATGAAAATTGTGTATAATCGCTTTAAATACAGACATTTAACTTAGTGGAAAACTTTTTAAAATGACACTTAATTCTTCAACTAATTAAGCTTAGTTTTGAAGAAAATCTAAATTTATTTTCTTAAATCTATTATCATCTTATATTAGATTGGACAAACTACTATGAATAAATATAGCACATTTTTAATTTTAATAATGACATAAAAAGTTTAAGAAATATAATTATCTGTAAAATAATATTTTATAAATTGTAACTGTTGAAATTAATTTAAAACATTTAAAGAAAGGTAGTTGCAATAAGATTCCAATGTATGCAACTAGCTTTTTGTGTAAGTTTAAAGTAAAATTAACAGAAAATGCTTCTTAAAATCCTTTAAATGCTTATTAAAATATGAAAATACTTTTTAAATTTATTTTAATGCTGAATAAAATAGCTTCCAAGTGTAACAGATATTATAGGATAAAAACATAAATATCCCCTTATATTAATTTTAAAAACTAACAAAACAATTCAAATAAAATGGAACAAAAACCAATGTCATAAAAAATAAAATTTGTTCTTATGAAACCTGGTTTTACACACACACACTAGTTTAAAACTTTTTTTTTTTTTTTTTTTTTTTTTTTTTTTTTTTTTTAAAGTTTTCGCTTTAAACATATTATATCTTTCTCAGCATTTATTACATTAAAGAAGCCTGAGAGCAATTTCAAGTTGCTAAATTTTGCTTAAGCTCATTAAGTTTATTTTTCAAGAAAATGAAAGTGCAAATTTAATCTTCTGTTTATTATCAAATTAAATTAAAATGGACAAACTTGAAAGAATATATGATGAATTTTGTACTTTTTTGGATAAAAAAAAAAACATTTACAAAAGAGACATTTCCATGAAACATTTTATGTAAATTTTTGAAATCAATATAATATATCATAGTAATTAAAATATATATAAAAATGTTTTATAGTTGATACTATTTTACAAATCTTACCAAAGTGCATAAAATATTCTCCTTGAGACTTGAGTTTTAAATGTAAAAACATCTGTCAATATTATATATTTAATATCGAAACATGGCTTTAAGTTAAAATTAATAAATACAAAATAGATTTAAAAATAAGAAATAATTTTACACAAATAAATTTCACAGTGCTTCTACAATGCTTTCACGAGATGTTAATTTGTATATGGGTTACGCATACATTTATGCATTTATCAATACTCGTTAACAATAATATAATAGTGAATGTATGAACTGGTATATAGCGCATCATACCTCTAATCCTTCATCACTTATAAATAGTTTTATCCTCTCAACATCGCTGATTAATTTTGAATTAATCTGACAGGAACAGTAATTAATTTAATACATGATTAAACAATCTTGCTCTATATATATACTAATGATTACACTACAACCTATCCTATAAGAACTTAAACTAATTCCATGTAGGATTGTAACATAAATCAAGCTTTTATCGTGGACACTAAATACATGAATCACAAACATTTTGGATAGTAGTCACTTAGTTGTGCATTCAATTAATCCCTTTTAGTAGCTATCTTCTAATTATATAATAAATTAGATACTTAATGTAAATTATCCATAAGAATAAAGCATTTTCTCTAAATATAACAAGGAGAAGTTAACAACTAGTTAAACTATAATTAATAGTGAATGACAAGATTGATCAACATATCTGTTAATATAATATCAGTAATTATGCAATTAACTCAGTTTATGTACTATATTAAAATTTCTCTCTGAGTATAGTGATCATTCATAATAGTTTGGAATGCATTTGTAATTAATATACTGAAATGAATAAATTTTGAGCAATACATATTAAAACATAATTGTGTAACACATATTAAAATAAATTTTGAGTGATACAAAATAAATATTGCATAACATATAAGTGCATTTATTTTCTAGAATATTTAATGAAATAACATTAAGAATAACATGATATAATAATTTATTTTCATTAAAAAATTAAGACACATAATTTTGATTCGTAAAATATACTTTGTACATTTATTTTATTTTTCTAATAATTTGTAAAGAACATTTTATTTATCGTCTCCGGAATAATTATTACAACTACATTTTTGTATAGATAGAAAACGACCTCTCTCTTTAGCTTTTGTAAAGATAAGTAATTAATAGTATAAATGGGTATTCTTTATTATTGTTTCTAAAAAAATATAGAAATAGAACAAATTTTAAAAAGATTTATGACCACAAATTCTTCATTCATTTTTGCAACAAACTGAAAAATGAAACCATCTTGAGATTTAAAGAAATTCAAAAACGTTTTATATAAAAGAAAAAGTATTATTGCGTATATTATATATTTTATTATGTACACAGATGAAAAAATGGGCATTCATATTTATAATCTACTAATTCTTCTCATCGATAAAAAAATAAAATTTATTTTAGTAAAAAGTTATATTGTAATATTTTAATCATTTATAGATGTGCTGTATAATCTCAGAAAAAATTAAAATTAATTAATTATATTTACAGTACTTATATTTAATAGTTATCAAAGCTATTTTATTTGAAAATGCCCAATATTTCACATTTGACATGGATGTCTCTATTTACGTTATTTTATACTATTATTGCTATTCCTTGTGAAGAAGTTAAGTGAAATCATACTGACATCAACGAAGTAAAAAAAAAAGATTGCATTTCAAACTAATTTTAACGTGATATAAGGATAATTTGTGGCTTAGGACGGATGTATATTGTATAATAGTTTAACAAATCTGATTTTTATATTGATGAGTATTGCGAAATCTGAAAAAGTAACTTTCATACAAAGTAGTGTATTGAATTTTAATTTCAAATTCTCTGGAAGAGTGACATAGTTTATGAAGTGTGACATAGTTTAACAAAAGTTAGTGACATAGTTAAGAAGAGTGACATACTTCCGTATCAATTGAATTATTGTCGATTTCTGATGGAAATGGTATAGAAGAGTTGTCAGATTTTATTACGGATGATAATTGTGTTTTAATCCATTATTACTACCTTTGTCATGTATCGTATTTTTCAGTTTTTATTCTTTTTATTTTTATAATTTGGTGATGATATTAAACTGTTATCAAAAGTGCAGTTAAATTGATTACCACATTCCGCAAAATTAATAACTATCATCACCAAATCTCCATTAAAGTTGTAACATTAATTCTTTCTCTTTCCTTTTCCCTAGTTTTTGTCACTGGTTTTTCATTTGAAAAGTACAATAAAGGCATGCCAATCAGTGATTCACTACATTATGACTAATAATTACCATTATTGGAGTCAGATTTCTAGATTGTCTTTCAATTGTGAAATATGGCAAATATTTTCACAGATCATGTTCCATTGCTACTCATCTATGTTAATATATTAAAGAATTCTTAATATTATTTCAGGATATAATTCAATCATTCAATACTGAAAGCTTCTCTTTTGGTAATTAATTATTTTTTAAAACTATTTCACATTTAAAATTTTATGTACAGTAAAAATAAGTTATTCTTGGTAGTATGAAATATAAAGAATAAATTTATATTCGTTGAAATATATAGATTAAGGTTTATATTAACTTTAAAAATATTCCTCCTAAGCAATTTTGAGATTATTAGTAATCTTCATATAGACTTCAAGGATTTGTGATAAAATTTCTTTAAGTAATTGCTTTTCTGAATAAAGATTTCAATAAGCAAATTTAGAGATAGAACAACAGAAAAATTTTAAAACATATGAGTATTTTAAATTGGTTAGACAATTGCTTTACAAAAATGATTTTCATTTAACATTTAATGATTATTAAATGATATCATTTAAAAAATCATTATTTTTTTTTAATTTTTAATTTTCACTTTCCCAGAAATTTTTTATTAAATTTCAGAAATGTTTTTAAGATAAGTCAGTCAAGGTAAACAAGAACACTATAAAGTAAGCAAGAAGATTCTTGTTGTTGGATGTTGCAAAAGAACATGGCCTATACAAAGTATAGCATATTGTTAGTTCTCAAAGTAATCACCATTGGCATTGATTACATTCTACAGCACTTGAGCGTATCTCCAGTTGTGCTATCCGCTTTCTGTGTTCCTTGAGGAATTCGGACGCAAAGAAATCCATGAGTGTTTGACATGAGTCTGCTTCATTGCTGAAGAATTTTCCACGAAGAGGATTGTCCAAGGAATAGAAAAAAGTAGTAATCTGATGGTGCAAGGTTAAGTGAGTAAAGGGGAGGGCATAATTCTTCCAATCAAATAGCTATTTAATATTCCGGTCACTCACAAGACATACGGCTTGTTTTTGTCGGCCAAGAATAGTACACCTTTATGATTAACCAGTGGTGCCTCCTTCTTCTGCAATTCCTGATGCACATGTTCCAATTTCTGGGAGTACAAGTCTTCAGTGACCATTTGGATCGTTGGTAGCAGCTCATAGTGAGGTTGACGACTACATCACCATACGCAATGTATAATCTTGCGTAAGTGCCACGGATCATGTCTCCCGACCTGAATTTCTGAAACCAATACCTCGTGGTATGTTCATTCACAGCACTATTCCCAAGCTCTTGAGATATCGCCTTGATATAGCAGCTAATAAGCCCATTTTGAAATCGAAAACCAAACAAAACCGAAAGAGTTCTTTTGACACGTTCATCTCGACTGACCGGTGTCTCAACCACGTCATACTCTAACTTGCATACTTTTTCTCTCTTTATTCACTGGGGATACAAAAAAGGCAAGATATTTCTTATTTACCTTATATTATGGATTGCATTTTCAGTCTGATGAGTGTTTCACTTAAGTTTATTTCTATTATGAAATATCATTTTAATTTTACCAATTTTTTATTAGAAAATTTTCTAATTTTTTTTATCAATTTAGAATTAATTTTACTTGACCAAATTTATTTCTTTGTAATTCATAGTTAAAACAGGTACATAAAATAAAAAACGTTACTTTCGAACTAACTGCTATAAGCTTTATAAACCAAAAGAGATAATGTATAACAAATTTAAAAATTAGAAATCTTCTGTTTTAAAAATTGTATATTTTCATTGGTTTCATAATTATTTTGGGAATAAGATTACTAATTATAAAATCAATGCTAAATAAATTTAATTATAATTTCTAGAAACCAAATTAGAATTTTAAAACATTAGTATTTTTTAAATTTTAAATAATGATTATTTAAAAAAAAGAGATAAAATTTCTGTCGAAGTAAGGAAAACATGCTCAAAATTCTACATACTTTTTAAAACTTGCATAAAATTGTTCACAATATTTTTAGAAAATAATTCAAAATCTCAGTAATGAATTTCATATTTATTAATTCCTTCCAACTTAGTAATTTTTTTTATCTAATTTAGCTAGTATATCATGTTAATCAAAAGTAATTAAAATTTGTAAATTATTTAAACAATACATCTGATTGCAAATTCGGTGTTTCTTGTTTTAAAAATTAAAGTTTGATTACAATAAATATAAGACGCTCATTTAATTCAAAAATATAAAGGACATGACTGAAGCACAATATATTAATTGATACTTATAAAATGAAGTTTAGTCTTAAATTATTAGATCCCATGAAACATTTATTCAACATATTTATAAATAATTGGAGTCCCGTAATTTTTAGAATATTTTCTGGAAAATATTATTTTAATGTAGTTTTTATAAATCTTGTACCTGTATGTAATATGAACGTAATTAATATGCAATTCATTATATTACAGTAGAAAATTTTTAAATCATTTCATTTTAATTAATAAATATAATTAAGGAAATTATAATTAAGAACTTATTGACAAAATTATTTAAAATAATATGAAGATTTCTTTTAATTATGCAACTATAAAATATTAGATAAAAATGAATTTAGTTTATAAACATAATTCAGGAATTCTATGTAGGAAAAATGAATTAATTAATTTCCTTAATTTATGATTTTGAATATATATAGCTTTGGTTAATGATAGCTTGTTTAAAAAAAAAGAAAAATGAATTTTTTTAAGTAAATATGTACATTTATTTTTTTATACTTATTCATTTATACTTATATAATGGTCTCTCCAATGCTCTAAAAATTAGTTATATTATTCTTGTATAATTAACTAATAAGAGATAATATTACTATATTATAGCTGTTATAATAATAAATTGATTTATTTCAAGTTCTTGTTTTCGTGTGCAAGACAAGATAGATATACTCAAGAGAGGACAAAACTAGTGCTAATCTAATTATTTTAGCTTAATTATTTAATAAATAATTAATGTATTAATGATGATAAGAATAGAACTATTTAATAAAATATTCAAATTCATTACCTATATATATATATATATATATATATATATATAGAAAAATTAGCACAGAATAGGTAGAAAAATTAGCACATCTTGAATGTGGTATAAATAATAAGAATATTACTTATGAGGAAAAAATACAGTACACACAAATTGCAAGGAAGAACTAAATGTTTGGGATGACCATCATAAATATAGATGCATATGTTTCATTTGTGTTATCAAAGATATACTGACAAATTTCTGTAGAATTTACATATGACTTGAAAATTTTCATCATCATTAAATTGCAACCATAGAAATGATTTTCTCAATTTTTTTAACTTTTTTTATTTATAACCTATATTTTAAAGTTATAGCTTATATTTTAAACCCTGACTAAACTGAAGAAACATATGAAAAATTTATTGTAGGAAAAGTTCATTGTACTTTTGTTTCAATATCTCTCACAGCTTCTGTCGCATTGAAATAGCTGGAAAACAAACATAATCTATAAATATATCAAAAGTATTATTAGAAATGAAAATAAATTTGTTAAAATTAGCTGTGTTTTATGTAGTATTTTTTCCAGATAGATTTATAAATCTTAAATTGTATGCAAGTGCTTAAATTTTAATTTATTTCATGAGCAGTGGGAAAATAAACGATAGTTCCATCAATTAATGTAATAAACACGTTATCTTTTCAAAAAAGAACAATTTTTTAATTTTCAAAAAGTATTTTGCAATAAAACAACACTGTATTTATGAATTTAAATTATTTTTAAAAAACACTAAAAGCATTTAGCCAATATTTCATTAATTACATTTTATAAATAACCTCTATTAGTAATAATTAAGAATGAAACTGCTGAGGCCTAATGCAGAGGAAACATTTAAATAAATTCGAGACAATGTACTTAATAATGCATTTAATATGTTTTAGATAAAAAAAAACTATTTACGTACTATCTGAGTATCAACAGAATGTTAATATATTATTGATTAATTAATTCTATGAAATTAACGGAATAAACGAAATATTTTAATGAGTTATTGCTTAATCAATGAGAAATTGTGTGGACTATTTTAATAACTGTCTTCACACCATTTGTTTCAACTGCGTCACGTGTCTGAGGCGTCTACTTGAATCATCGCTTTTATAAATTACTTGGAAACATTCAACCGGTAGTTGCTGTTCATGGAATGATCTATAATTTTGCTAGCAATTTGCTGGCAACTATAGAGTTAACTATAACCGAGATTCATATATTACGTCATGTGAGCCAAAGTAAATGTCTTTTCAGGTCCAGTTTGATAAAGTGTGAAGTAGTCAGGACCTGCCTTGAACAAGATGGATTAATCTTGAAATGTTGAAGTTGCAAAACATTAACTGGTATTAGTGATTAACAATTTATCTTGTCATTTATTGAAATGCTGATTTATTTCACAAGTTAGTAATTATTTCTCTGTCATGCTAAAAATTAATGGAAAGGAAGATATTTCATCACCATATTTACAAGTTACCACATTTTATGCTACAATTAAAATAAAATAAATATATTTATAACACATTTTTATTTTATATAATTAACAATATTACAGGAACTTTATTTCCTTGATCTAATTATTGAAAAGGATTTGGAAACTTTCAGGAAAATTTGACAGATATTGAAAAAAATGTAAGAGCAATCTACTTAAATGATTTTTAAAAGCTTACTTGATTCTGTTTCTTCAAGTAGCTACAAAAGCAATAATTGAATAAAATTTTCCATATAGCCCAAAGTTTGGGAATAAAGCTGAGGATGGTTTTCCTATACGTTCTTTATTCTCAAAAGAATAAGGAACTCAGTGAACTCCAATAAGCTATATGGATTTAGTTACACATGATAGACTTTTGTTTTTAAATTATAAGTGTAGGTGTTGAAAACATTGTTTTTGATATGAACCATCATTAAAACAATAGGAAATCCTAGAAGGATAACGTTTTTAAGTCTAATCTCTATTTTATTCATAAAATTTAATTTTGCCATAAACTACTGGAACTTGTCCTATAAGTATCTTCTTTTGACACATAATATTTAATATGTTCGAATTTATAAGCTAAATATTTTTACCGCGTTTTATTTGCACACATTTTAAGTTGTTTTGAAAAGTTGTTATAAACTTGATAAAATGAAAAAGAATAAATATATCATTTTGCATTATTTAGTGAATAAATAATTACTTCTATTGCATTCTTATACACCTTTATAATTTTTTTTTATTTCATAAAATTTGTAAAATATTTTGTTATTTTAGCAAACGTTTCCTTTTTGTTAGCTAAAGTAAGAATTTTCAGATACTAGAATTTTTAATGCTTACTTTGAAAATTTATTAAAATACTTAACATGCACTTTTAAAATAAGTTTGGGAAATAAGCTTTATGTTTGTTGAATATAAGTTCTTTTATTTCAAAATCATTTTTTCATGAATTAAGTTAGCTATAGAATGCAAAAAATGAGGTTAGTCAAAATATTTAGCTTCAGAATATATTATTTATATTAAAAGGTAAGAGCCTACAAAGAACATAATTAAAGAGAAAAACGAATTTATTAAGATAGCTGGTACTGATATATAGCAATTAATACTGAAACTCATAAGTTACATTATGTGTTAAATTATCAAGTAGTTTTCATCAGATTTTAAAATAACTATGCTGTCTACTAGGTAACGTTAAAGAATTTATAGAAGTATTAAAGAAGCTGTGAGTATATACTATTTATCATTAAACCTCTGGTTGCTCATCCCACGATATCCATGTGCAACTCAAAGGTGGTAAAATTTGTTCATCTTGCAATTTTCGATGACATGTTTTTCTCATTCTATACTGAGAAACGCTTACAACTTTTTCATCTTTTAAAGAGTAAAATAAATTACTTGCAGTATTAGTCGTTTAATATTGGTTTTGAGCAACATATGTTAGATGCCCTGTTAAATTGCGGTATTTGAAATACTTAGTATTTATCTGGCTAATTTCATTGTATTTATTGTTTTTTTTAATTAGACATGACTCCAAGAAAACCTTCAACGAACCACATATACAGTACTGAAGATTTATCCAATTCTGAAAGTGACTGAAGTTTTTACATCCTGAAATAAACAGAAGTTAATTGCAATTTATTTTAAATTTATTATAAAAATAGTGTTAAAATTTGTCTTTTTGACGCTTGATTTTAAATATCTACATAATCTTTTCTGTGCTGTGTGTATGCTGTCGTGACTTTAGACACCTTATCCCTAGAAACATCCATGAGTTGAGATGTTTTCTTCACACTTGTTTCAACTAGACAGGCTCCAACAATTTGGCCATTTTGAAAATTCGAGGGGTTCGACATTTTATGCTTTTGAAAAATGCGAAGACTTACAGAGCTTAGAATTTACCAATTACTTAAATATACGCATACTTATGAAACGTATTAATAATGTCGCTTTTATTTACAGGTTTTTTCCATCAAATTGACTGACAATCACATTTTCTTATTCTCTTTATGATTATATTACAAAAGTATAGTATTGGAAATTAAACTATTTGAATTAAAGTAATCAATCTAAAGTTACTCAAATCTCTTTTTTTTTAATTGCAGTTGTCGAAAATCTGCTATTGCAGTTTTTGCTAAAAGAGATGATTTAACATATTATTTTTGAAAAAGAAAATTCGTAAGAAATTTAAATTAGTGAATCTCAATTTTAAAATATATTTATCATTTTATTTGAAATATTAAATATATATTGGTTCAGTCACAAATATCTAGATTAATTGTTCTATTAATGAAGGTTGTTTTTAAGAAAAAAGCTACGTGTTTAATAAAGATAGCTTTTCATTAACCTAAGAAATTGAAAGCAATGAGACAAGAAATTTATTAATGCTTTTTCATTACTTAACATATCATTCAATAAATCTAAAGTTATTTATTTATATTTTGAGCATAAATATTAACCATACGTTAATAACATTAATTTGACGTAAAAAATTAATATCATCATTTTTAAAATATTTATAAGTTCTTTTAAGAAATAAAACGAATATGAATTAGGTTTTTGATTCGAACATGTGTAGTTTAACATTAAGAGAATATTGGAATATTGTATGACATGTTTACATTAACTGAAATGTGATTGAAAAAAATATTTACATATGATGCAATAATTATGCTTTTTCCCCTGAAAGTAACAGTCATTACAAATATATTTTTCTCCTAGATTGCCCAAAATATAGTTTTCTCAGAACAAGTGGCTCTTTTAATACACCACTAATACTTAGAATGATTTACATAGTTTAATTTACTGCAAACTCTAACCCATCTAAGTTGTCAACATTGACATAATCCCAGTAAAACATTACACAAAGCTTTCCTCAACTAGCCTACACACTTAAACGTTAACATGCGTCGGAGTCGGGACTATTAGCCTTTGCAGAGTTTGTCCATTATCAGCTTTAATAAATTACACCACCAGGACCTAACTAAATGTCTTTCCTTGTTTCACTTCACAGATTATATGGAAAGTTGACAGCTTTGCTTACATTGCAATAGGGAATAAGGGCACAAGGGAGACCTAAATATGACGTTCCCTTAAAAACGGGAATTGGATTAGCTGCCCTGTTTGTAAAAATAATTCATCATGGTCAGCAATTAATCATTAATAATATTCATATTTGGAATAACTAGTTACAGAAATCTCTTTAGTGTGTTACTCTATTTGTTAATTAATAAGAAATTTTAATAGAAATACTGCATATTTAAAATTTGATTATATCCTCAATTTCAAATATGTTGAAAGGGGTTAATTTTTTTAAAAAAACTTATACATTTTATAAAACTATCTCATTTAAATTATGATTTTTTGTTACTCTAAATTTTATTTAACAAACTCATAACTAATATAAAGTAAACGCATTATTATTTGTTTTTATATTTTTTTATTATCGTTAAAATACTTACATATTTTAATATTCGCTCTGTTTTCTCTTTTGACCGTTCTTGAAATTATATTAAAAGCTGGAAATTTTAAATAAAACTAAATAAAAACTATTTAAATTAATAATTAAATAGGATTTTACAGTAATTTTCGTGGTATTTTCTGAAATATAGAGATATTTCTTGCATATAAATTATGCAAATATTTATAGAATGCTTTCTTTTATCGTAATGTTTATTAATAATTTATACTAATATAAAAAAACAACGTATAATCATTCTATTTTTTTCTAATTTATTGACTTTAAATCATCTAAATTATCTTAAAGACTTAAATATTAGTTTTTTTTAAATACTGTAAATAGCAGAAAACATTTTAAAGTAAATTTAGCTTGTAGACGCTCAAGAATGTTTATGGATTTTAACAGATAATAATAAACACAATCATCATCACTCTTCAGAGCGAATCTAAATGTAACTTAGTATATATTTATATTAGCATGTTATTATGATATTAAGTAATACTAAATGAACATACTTTAAAATAATTAAAAAGGAACATACCTTAATTCTTTGACAGTTCTTAATTTTTTAACGAATAAGTTCTTTGAAATTTATTTGCGCATTTTTCATGAAAAATCATTTTAAGTCTTTGAAAATTGAATGCAATCATTTGAATAAATTTGACATTTAAAATGATTTAGAGTGAGTAGTTTGTGGAATTTAGTCAGCTAATAGCAAACATAGAAGCAATAAATTACGATAAAGAGAATATTAATTAAAAATACAGTAGAAAAATCCTAATGTTAAACATGAATTCAGTATTTTTGATTAATTTCCATTTGAAATATTTTAGAAATAGAGATTAAAAATAAATACAGGTAATAATTTAATGTCAATAGAATGATTTCTTTGAGAACATTGTAAAACCAAAGATCATACTTTTTAAATAAATAGTTTAAGTAACAAGTTTCTTTAACTTTTTATTAATGGCAAATGAATTTTATGATTACGCATTTAATTCATTTTTTTAAAAAATGATGCACAATAATATTCCAAGAAATAATAGAACATAACTCTTTCAAGCAATATATTGTTGAATAAATATGGAAAACTTAATGAAAGACAAAATGGCAATATATTTCAAATTTAACTTTATGAATAAAGTTGACACGAAGTTTTAAAGAATCATTTGCAGTAATATAATTTTAATAAAGTTTTTCTTGCTATGTATGAATAACCTGATTTATGCATTTTCTGTAAAATGTTTTGCGATTATAATTACTTTTCCAAGAAGATAATTTGAAATTGAAAATAAAATTAACAATGTTAAAAAATCTAAAGTTTTTAGCACTTTTTTTTTGTTATTAAAACTTGTATTTTGTAAGTATATAAAGTAAACATTTTTTCTGACTCTTCACAATTTAGTCGCAGAATTTTGTTAATCTGATATAGTTATAATATCTTAAAAAAATTAAGTATTATTATGAAAACAAGTAAATAATTATCATAAATAAACACTCATCTTAAAATGAAATTAATAAAGAATCTAACAGCCACATTTAACCTAAGAATAATTAACTTATTTAATTTTTCATATCAAAGAATGAATGGATTTTGGAAGCTTCAAATAATAATTCAATGATTCCTAAATTTTGTTAAAAATATTTTTATTTGGGAACTAATGTTGTGGATCAAACGTTAAAAAAGTTAAAATTTCTTTAATAAAGTGCTAGAATTGGTATTGTTTTTTAGTTAAAATTAGTTTATTTTTGAATATTTTTCACTGAAAGAAACGAGTAAAATTGAAACAATTTTAAAGTTAGAATACTAGCTTTATTATGTTTATATAAGAAAAACTTGGAATTATAATCATTGATATAGATATATTGATTAAATATTAATATTCACTTAATACTTACATAATGGTATCATAATCTGCTTCTATGCTAAAAGACTTGGTTATTCTTCATACGTGATACTTATTAATTATAAGCTTACTGACAAAGTGAGTTTAAACAAGATTTATCAAAAGTTGCGTATTTTCTGATTAACTTTTCTATCTTATTCCTTATACAATTTAATAACTTCAGATCGTATACCTGACACTTAATAAATGAGTTATGTAACTGTGATCTGTTAGTTAAATTTATTAAATTTCGTTATGGATGAATTCTTCATCTCCAAACAGTAAATTATATGGTAAAATTAAGAGTAAGGTTTTAAAGTAATTAATCAATACAATGTTCTAAGTCAAAACAGAATATTATGCAACATAGAAAATAAAATGTTCCGAAAGTTTGCTTTAATAACATAGAGAAAGTACCATTGACATTTTTGAAGTTAAGTTTAAATGTCAACATTAACAAATTCATTTTAAGAGAATTTATGAATTTTAAACGAATCTAACAAATTTTGTTGACTAAAATACACTTTTTAAAATAGTGTTTCACATTTTTAAATGCAATTCTCATTATATAAGCATTTATGGATATTTTAAATACAGCTTTAAGAAATAAGATGAAATATTAAAGTTTTGATTAAATATTTGATGCTTACTTATTATATTTATTCAACAGAAAGGCTTCGTCTTAATCCTTTCTTGAACTTTAAAATTAGGGCCATATGAATTTATTATACAATAAATTTTTATACAACAAAATTTATTATACAACAAAGTCATGTTTGGTGGATACTTTGTTAAGTAGTACATAAAGTTAGATTTCAATTTAACAAAAATCTTTGTAATAGATTTTTTATGAAAATAAATATTAAGATAGAATTAGTGTTTTGTTTTCAATACTGTTATGCATCCTTTTAATTATTTTTAAAAATTAACTCTTTTTAAAATTTATGGTTTAATAATATTCTTCAAGGATATAATGAATATACTAAATCATTAAATTTGTCTTTATAATAGAAAATATAAATTATACATATTAATGGAAATTGATAAAAAAGAAACACTTAGTATAAAGTAGCAAATATTTTATTTATTTAAAAACATTAGTTGGAGAACATTTTTAAAGCTCTCTAACTAAAAATTTTTATGGAAAGGTCACTTGCAAGCAAAACGTTTTATGTTCATGAAAAAGGAGTTTTCTATTTAAAAGAAACTCTTAATATGAATAAAATTTCCTATTTTTAAGAAAGCGATTTTTAGAAACTACAATTTTCAGAAAGTAGAGAATTAACTGTTAGTAAATATTTTTTGATTTGAATTAAATCAAATTTATTTTCAATACATTTTACTAGTACCAAAAAATAAGGTTTTTATAAAATTAGTTGAAAATTTAAGGTATATTGTAAGTTAATGATGCCCACGTATACACAGTCACACAAACTATATTATATTATTTACATATATATTTCAAAACATAACTTTATGAAACCAATCCTTTCATAATTAAGAAAAAATTAACATTAATATGCAAAATGTGAATATTGAGAAACCAATTGCTTAAGAAATATATGATACGAAATTAACTGCATTTTATAAATTTTAGTAAGTCTTAATGTTTTCCTAATATTTTTACCTGGATAATTAAACTATAGAACGTATATATATATATATATATATATATATATATATATATATATATATATATATATATATATAAGTAGTAGAACAGCACAATTTACTGAATGATTGTATGCCTGAATAGTTGAAATTAAATCTATAAAGTTAAGCGTTCGTTCTTCTTTACTCCAATGGTAAACTGTTTTGTATAAGGAGGACGAATAAATAATATGCCAAAATAATTGAAATTCATAGTGAAGGCATTGTTGAAGAAGTCAATGTGCTAAATTTTATAATAACTAATGTTCTACTCTATTTCATATCATTTTAATAAGAGGTCATTGAAAATAGGAAAAAACTACCAAAATGATAATGATTAATATAGAATAAGTTTTATTCTTTTTATAGTTAAATTTTATTATAATTTTGTTTATTCTTTCAAGAAATTATAGACTAGTTAAATTCACTTATTTTATGACTACCTAAGATAACTCAGGTTCTTGTACTTTTCATAAATTATCGTCAATTCCAAGATCCATAAAAGTGTTAAAAATCTAATGAATGCGATCAACTACAAAGTTATTTGGAATCGTTTGATTGATTTTTAATATTTGTAAATCTCAAATTAATTTTTAATAAATATTTTTTTAGCATACGTATTTTTGGATATATTAGAGACAAGGCTTAAAAATAATAGTAAGCAACGAAAAGTATTCGGTATCTCATTGTTTTTATAGTTATTTTTAATAAGATTAACGCTTATTGATTTCTATTAGGGAACATTCATGAATAAAAAAAATTATAATTTTTTTAACTTACTTATAATTTTCATTTGTAATTAAGTAATGTTACATATAAATATATATTAAAACTAATTAACCTTTGAAAATTTGAATCAATTAAATTAAATTTTTTATGGATTTAAACCTGTGTTTCTTTTTAACCTGAAAAAGGTTAGATTAATTAATCCTGTTAGGTGTTGAAATAAACAAACCAACACTTGACATTTATAAACATATAAAATTCATCATAATATATTTAAATATATATAAACTTAATGGAGAACATTTTTTACAAGTTAATTAAGTTATTTATTTGTGTACAAATTGTAGATTTGTAGATTTAACAAATATATCATAATCTCTTAATAAATTGTGATAATTTCAAAATTATTGTACGTGCTTCAAAATAGTAAAACAAGTAGTCAAAGATATTTTAATTATTTAATTTATAGATGAAATTCTTGAAATAAATAGTTACAAATACGTTGATAAAATATGAAGAAGGTTTGACAGTTTCGCAGTTAATAATATTTAATTTGTAATATTTATTGTTTGAGTTATGTGTAAGCTCATTTTACGTAAAAAGTTAAATGATATTTTTACAAAAGTATGTAAATCCCTAAATATTTAATCCTAATATCATATAAAATAGATGAACAGGATATAAAAGTGTAATTTTATTTAATTGAACTTGACCTCTGAAATTGAAGTGAAATTTATCATGCAATATATTAAAGACTTCCAGAAATTTCTTAATATTTGTGAATATTAGAAAAAGAATTCACCAAACAATAAAGTTATGTATAATTAATACAAAATTAATTACAAAAGTTTTAGAAATTCTGGAAATCATGATTATCAGGAAATCACCAGAATATATCTCAAATCAAACTAAAAGCAATTTAAGTCAATTTGAAAAATTATTTCTTATCTTCTAATTTCCAATGATCTATAGTTTGTGATACATGTGCATAAAATAACTGAAATGTATTACAGAACGTTTTAAACTTATTTTATATAGTTTTTTTTTATATATATATAATTTAGGGCTTAAATATCATACCTTTAGAAGGAATATGCTGCAGTATATGTTTGTGCAGAATATGAGGAAAGAAGTTTACAAATAATTATTATGACCATATAAACTGAATTGCATTGCATAAAATTAATTACAGAAATAAGAAATTTAAATAAATACACGTAATATCATCTCTTTTTTTCATTTATATATATATATATATATATATATATATATATATATATATATAT
>JAPDSC010001582.1:0-11272 GCA_026290005.1 Latrodectus geometricus
AAAATATAAATAAACGAGATAGTACTTATGTAGAAATCAATATTAATTTACATACGTGTGTTTAAATATTATATTTTATTGGTTAATTGAATAGAAAGTGTATTTATATTCTGACGAAATCATTTTCAGATATCTCAAATTTCTTAAATGTTTTAGGTTATAATTATTAAATATAGTTTTATTTGAGTAATTTACTTTACCATTTAAAAATATGTTTAAATTATAAATTATTCAATTTTTATTGAAAGCAAACTTACAGATATTTGCCATAAGCAGGTAATTTTTACTTAGAGCACATACGCGTTTTTCTAAAATTTACTAACTACATTTTATGTTTTTATATCTTCAATATTTTAATATAAATATTTGAAAATGCAATTTGTATTTCTGTGTTATGCATTCAAATTCTTTATGATATATGAAACAGAAAAATCACATTTTATTTCTAAAAGAATTTGACATGAGCATTTTTTTGTTTTCAGTATATAAAATGACACACTTGAAGTATGCATCTACTGTTGTGACTGCACATTTTGTTCTTTTCAAAGTAAACATACTTCAGGAAAAAAAAGAGAAGTAAATAAATTTTGCCAAGCGCCCTAAGAAATTTGAGCATCACAGAAGAATTTTGCAAGATATGCTATGTCACGAAATTGGAAAATATACTGCAGGGCATTTATTTATGAATCACTATACTAAAGAATAAATATTTCCCATTTGTATGTGAATCATGCATCAATATTGACAATCGAAGTATCAGATACTTTAAATTCTGAACAATATGGGATTTTGAAATAATTTTGTTGCTTATATATTTCTTTATTTTACAATCTTAAAAATGATCAGTTCTCCTATCCGTAGTATTTTATTTGTACATTTATGAACGTCACACTTTTCTGAATATATTCATTCAATATTTTATAAATATAATTGTAAACAGTATTAGAGGATATGTGTAAGACTAAATTAAATTTAATTTATTGAATTGTCAATTGCAATTTATTAAATGATTTTTTTGCATAGCAGTAGGAAAACCAATTAGTTGGATTCTTTTTCCCTTGTTAAATAATAATACCTTAAGGTGTACGTGGATTTTAGTGTTTTTAATTTTATGGACACTTATGTATTAATCAACTATAATTTAAATACAAATGCAAGCTTGCTAATTCAAATATGTTTTAAATGAGGTGATATATCAATTTAACAATAGTTATGAAATATCTATTATGAAAATAACAAAATGAAATTAAACTTTAATATAAATGGAACAATAATATGTAAAGCCAATTTTAGACTAATATCACAAATGTTTATGTCTGTAGCATACGGTTTTTTTTACATTTATTACAATTAACAATAATAATGTTTTATCACAAAAATAATTTTTTATATTTATTTCTATCTATAACATATAGATTAGTTACAGAAAGTTAACTAAAGGAAGTATTTTTTAGAATATAAGCATATTACTCTATTTTAGAAAAGAAAATCTTGTATTCTTCAAAATAATGAATATAAACTTTAAAATTGAAAATAGAATTTCTCAGAATGAAAGGTTATGTGATATATTTATAATAAACTGAGTTGCAAAACTTAAGCAACAAATTTTAAGCATATAGCCATGAAATTACTTAAAAGAAGTTCTTGCGATCAGTGCAATGAACACGTAATTCAGTAGAAAGGTCATGCCTATGCCAATATCAGTAGCAAATAGTCAGAGGAGACGTGAGCGTATGCAAAATGGGAGCCCTCGGCGTGCGCAGATCAAGCCTACAATAAAAGGAAGCACGGAGGAGCAATTAAAGACTTTCGTTTCAAGTGAAAGTGAGTGTATCCGTGAGATGTGGCTCGAAGAAATCACCTGGACGACTTCACACGTGGAAGAGTGATTGGAAAACTGGACGAGGGGCATAGTGTGACCAGTATCGCTGAATATTTCGGAATAAACAAAAGTGTCGTTTCACAGACTTGGAAAGCCTTCAGAACCACAGGTACGGCTGTTCGAAAGGTTGGTGGTGGCTGCCCCAGAAAAACAACTACAGTGGATGACCTCTATATCGTCCTGCAGGCGAAAAAAACTGGAAACCAGTCAGCAAGCACCATTGCTGTGGAACTATGTACAGCCACGGGGTGAAAGTGTCACGGTTTACTGCGGCCTTCACAAAGGTAGCCTATTCGTCCCGAACGCTGCATTTCGTTGACAACTCACCATATGCGGCACCGTTTAGGGTGGAGTAAAGAGGACAAAAACTGGACATCTGATCAATGAAATCACGTCCTCATCACAGATGAAAGTCGTTTCAGTGCAACAAGCGATTCTCAACGCCAATTGATTTTAAGTGAGGTTTGGAGACGGTTTCATCCCAGTAACGTAACGGAAAGAGACCGTTATGGTAATCCTGGAGTTCTGGTCTGGGGAGACATTATGCTGAACGAGAGGACTGAGTGGCAGAGATTCTGTAATCGGAGATCGCTATTGTCAGGCGGAGATCCTCTCCATGTGCGTCTATTTTGAGATCCATTGGAGCAGATTCCATTTTTATGGATGACAATGCACGGCCACATTGACTCATGCAGTTCAGCAGCTACTGGAGAGTGAAGACATCATCATGGATTGGCCAGCGTACTCTCCTGATTTAAATCCCCCAGAACATGTATGGGATGCTCTGGGGTGACGCATTGTGGCACGATTGCATCCACCGGGAACAGGCAACGACTGAAACAGGTGCTGATTGAGTAATAGGCAATATTACCACAAAAACTGCTAGACAATCTGATACTGAGTATGGGGAGACGGTGGAAAGATACCATTGCAATAAGATGAGTGCATTTCCCACACTAAAGAAGATCTGTTTGTTATTGTTCCTCTTGGATAGATGATCTTGTGCAGGGATACTGTGAGTTCAATAAAGCCTATTTTTTTTATTCCATACTGTATGCATTGTATTCATTTTTGTGCAACTATACCTTCATCATCAAGTACAAAATGATGTGTCTCATGTCTGAATTTCATGCAACTCAGATGATTTCTCGATGAGTT
This sequence comes from Latrodectus geometricus, assembly GCA_026290005.1. NCBI lineage: Eukaryota > Metazoa > Arthropoda > Arachnida > Araneae > Theridiidae > Latrodectus > Latrodectus geometricus. Next base: position 3,041 of record JAPDSC010001582.1, read on the forward strand.
ATGGCAGAAAAACCATTAGTTGCTTAAGTTTTGCACACCAGTGTAAATTTAAATAAATTTCAAACTCAATGTTTGTTAACTTTTAACACTCGAACAACCCTAAACCTATTTGCATAGAATGTAATTATAGAGAAATAACTAAGACATTCAGACGTGTTTCTATTCTTAGTTGTTTCATAGGTTTAAATATCTGAAATTAAAATCTTAGGACATTTAATTTTGATAAATGTTGGTATTAATTTATATAACTTATCTATTAAAACTATATAAAACCATCCTTAATTAATATTTTCTTAATTAGCAATAAAATTTGCAAAGCCATGATTAATAACAGGATGCTTTATCGTTTACCTTTCAGCTATTCTTTACGAATTATCTTGTCATTCAAACTCAAAGTATTTTTTTTCTTACGGTGGGGTACTTGGTGTCTAAAGCTTCGCCACAACAAGAGGTTGAAAACTGCTGTTCATTTAATGTTATCCAGTGGGTACTTCAAGTCAAGGAGGTGAGTAACCAAACTCCAAATATGAATATTTGCTTAACAAATTTTTGAAGTTTTCTTGAAGAAATCAGAGAATTTGTCTCGCTCCTGTGTAAATAATATCGTCAAATGGAATTTATTAAAATTTCTTAAAAAATTCCAATTTAATGGAAATTTATCGCATTTTAATTTAAAGGAGTACATAAAAATTCATTTTTTTTTATTTAAAATATCAGAATAAAAATTTAAACATTTGATTTAAAGATGTAAGAAAAATATTTTACCATTATAGTAAAAAAAAACATAATTTCCTTTCAAAAATAACATGGGCTTTGATTTTTATATTCATTAAACTTGAATGCTTGGTATTAAAATTCTCAATTGTTAAGATTTTGAGGTGTTAAAATCAAACTTTTATAAAGAATATCAAATTTTAATATTAAACACTCTATATTGCGAATAATAAGAATAAAATGTTATTTTAAATAATTTGACAAAAATGTTATTAAAAGTGCTAGTTTTTAATATCAACTAATTAGAAACACCATGCATTTATATTTTATCTTTTGATGTGAGTCTGTAATTAACTGATTTTATAATAATAAGGATTAAGTCGTGAAACAAGCATTTTACTTAAAAATTGGTAAGGAATTCAAGTTATATTAAAAATATATATTAAATTATGTTGCAATGTATGTTCTGTTTATTGTTTTTTTAGCAATATAATAATGTAATTATGTTTCTCTTTGCTAAACATTGAATCCATACATGTACTTCTTTGAAGTGGTGTCTTATACAGAATGGTCATTAATATTCATTAAAAAGTCATCTAACTATAAGCGTGGTGTTGCACAAGCTATATATTCCTTAAGCGAACACTCGTGAAAAATACAACACGAAGAAATATTCCAGCGTCTTTGAAAAACAGGGGGAATATTTATTTTGTTGTGAAGTCTTAGAGAAGATTGAAAATAATTACAAGTTTTGTTAAAAGTAATGTGCTGCAACAAGAACTTCTTTTGTCTCATAAGGTTAGTAAGATAGTAATGATAAGTATAATGGGGAAATATGGTTAAAGTGCAAAAGATATGGTGCTTAGCAATGGGTCCAAGGAATTTTACAATTTTTAATAATTTTGTAACTTTTAATCATTTTAAAAACATTTGCCATTTTTTATATTTATCACTATCTTTATTTTTTCCTTCCCATAAGTAGAAATTAGCAAAGATAGAAAAATTGCACACAACCACATAATTTTCTTAGAATCTATTTTAAATTTCCACTGTTAAATATTGTCTTTATAATCTATTTTAAATTTCCACTGTTAAATATTGACTTTATAATATATTTTTTCTTAGAATCTATTTTAAATTTCCACTGTTAAATATTACCCTTATAATCTATTTTTTCTTAAAATCTATTTTAATTTTCCACTGTTAAATATTGCCCTTATATTTTGTCAGACAACAGATTTTTCGGTTTTTATTTACCTGTCTTTCTTACGATTCTGATTACGTTTCGTTTGCGATAATGTGTTCCATGATAACCACCCATTTTTATTTTTGTAATAAGCTAGTCTTAACAACAACAACAGCAATTACCCTTTCACATTAATACCAATTTCTGCACAGTTATTCATGCCTACATATACACAAAATTATGCAGATATATTTTTCTCACTTGTATGTATGTAATCTGAAACCTCAACATTCATTTATCTTATTTTTTTAAACTTTTATTTTAAAAAAAATTCTAGTATTGTTATAATTTACATTTAAAATTTTCTAAGAATGTCAGAATTGAAATTTAGAATCCATATTATCTACGAAGGTCATAATTAATATTTAAACGTGTGAATACTTTTGAATATTTCAGCTCATATACAAAAGTTACTTTAGAAGATATTTAAACATCCTCATTTAGATAATTTAGTTAATCGAATGATTTTATTTAATTTTTTTTAAAGAAAACAACGCTGAACATTTTATTATAAAGCATGATGATAGAATTTGGCTATTTATGCAAATATGAGTTGTTCTTTATAATCATGCTAAAATAATTCGAATCCAAATCAATTACCTTATTTAAAATCAAATTAGTATTTTTTACTTCCACGATAGTAAGATTTCATATTTTGTAACATTTTATTTACTCAATTGACCTGGAACATTTAATGCAAAAATTTTCTTTTTTATTAAAAATTGTGATGTTCTTCTTTATATTTTCTTTTTTTTCTAAAAATTTGTAACTATGTAAAAATAGTAAAAAATCATGAGTATTCTTGAAAAATACGAACAATTCACGAAAACAATCTCTTATATTTTGCAACATAATCACATCTTGCTGTATTGATTTGTTATTTCTGAGAATGAAAACAGATGTGAAAACCAGTTCCAAGAGCCATAGATAAAAATTCTGGTTAGTCTGGATTTCACAGATATTTTTGCAGACAATACGATTCGTAACTATTTGGTTTCAAAAATTGTTAAGAAATAAGAGGAGCTTCTTTATTTTTTTTTTTTTACAGAACCAACAATAAAGTACGAAATGTGTATATGTTGAAGGAACAGTTGAAGAAACAAAAATATATTCTTTGTGTTATGATAAAAATTTAATACCAACTAAATTATTTTATGACTATCTTAAAAATACATTAGTAGAAAACACATTAAATATATAATACATAAAATGAAATATAAAAAGAAATTTTTTCTTATAATCTAATAAAAATATATAAATTGAATTACATATTGCATTTTTTGAGATAGAGTTGTTAATTATTAAATTTAAAACGATGTAAAATGTATAAAATTTAATGTTCTGAAAACATAAAATGAGATATAAGAAGGAAAATGTTTCTTATAATGTCATAAAAACATATAAAATGAATTATATGATGCATTTTTTGTAATAATGTTGCATTTTTTGAGATAATATTAATTATTAAACTTAAAACTATATAAAATGTATAAAATTTAATGTTCTGAAAACAGAGATTTAGTAAGAGTTTCCATTTACTGAAATAATTTATTGAATGAATATTTTTGTCAATGATTTACAATTGAAAGTATTTTTATTATGAATAAATTTTAACAATATTAATAAAAATATTATAAAAATTGAGAAACCATTTTCTAAAACCACATAATGCAATCACGTATCAACAAATGATCTAGTGTCTATATAAGTATCAATTCTTACATGAGAATGTTTTCTTAAAATACTTGCAATATTTGTATGTTAAATGAGTTGAAAAAGATCTATAAATAATGTTTTTACCATATATGTTTATTTCTTATATAACATGAAATCTAACTAGTTTTAGTGAAAGCATAATTAGTAAAGTTTGTATTAATTATAAAGCATTTGATAGATTTTAATATCAATGAAGAATTCAGATAAACGTGATTTTCTTTTTCTTATTTATTAACTTTTAAAATTCAAGGTTTAATAACCTTTTGTAACACTCTGTAGAAATTGATCTATATAAAAAACTAGAGTACATTATTATTATATTACTATATCATAATGTACTGTATTATCACATAACATATTATTTACTTCATCGATCAAGCTGTTCTCTTTTTTAGGAGAATTTGTCATACGATTTCTTGATAAGTAACACATTGCAAAATACATCAAATATACTTAATAATCTTCCTATCTGGTGATTTATTGGCTCACAAAATTTCTAAATCAGAGCAATGAACCTGAATGTGATTGAAAGCAACTTTTAATATATCAGCTATCATTTTGTCCAATTAGAATTCTCCAAATTCAACTGAAGAGTGATTATAGTTACTTGAAATATATAAATTTGCTTATGAAAAAAAATATTCTTCTGCCACAAATAATAATGATAGGAAGTTTATAGTTATTTAAAATCCAAAATTTAATATTAACATGAAAAATTTGTGCCATAATTTTTTTTTTATTAAAAGGCATTTTTAATATCAGAACATAATATAGACAACGGCTACTATCTATGTACCAGCTCTTCTGAGTGCGTGTGCATTCTTTGGGGAATGTTGCTGTCAAAAATTTAAAATTCGAAGAAAACTTCGAAGAATACATTTAGTCATAGTTACTATTTATTTAGTAATAAAATAGGAATACGTAATTATATTTATATAGCATAATTAATTCAGTAAGTACAATTTCTCTTTAGATATTTTAAATCAATGCACTTTGAAGTTTCTAAGCATTATAAGTGTATGTTATAATAGTGTAATAAAAGTGATATAATAGTAATATTATGCTTTTTTTTCAGAATTATGTCCAAGTTTCATTTCCTGGTCTGTTTAACAGTGGAAACAACAGGCTGCTCTTCTGCATACATATCTATAAGAATAGAAGTTCAGAAGTTTCAAGATTTTTTTAAAAATAAATGAGTTTGTTACACTATACATAAAAGTCTTTCAAAATGTTGTCACATTTTTCATGTTAGAAAAAGTTTTACCGTACCTTTTAGATGTTAAATGATTTACTATGTTGAAATATAAAATTAGTATTTTGTTTATGCAAAACATGTTGAAATAAATAATATCATCTGCATTTTATTTAAATTCAAACATCAAAATAAGCTTCTACAAAAAAACACTAAACTTATTTTAAGCAACTAAATTAAAAAGAATTGCAAAATAGTTATCTCTTAAATATAAGAAGTACAATGAGAACAATGACGCATTTAAGAAAACTATAACAACAGAAATAAAGAGCAAAAATCTTTACGATTAGCAAGCATACAAAATAAAATCAACCAAGAAACAATTTATAGATGGTACAATCGCAATTTTAAGGAACTTTATATAAATGGGTTTTGCAAGGATAGAAATAGGTCTATCATTCAATATCGACAGCATGTTTCGATAATTGGAACAAGTGTTAACATTTAAACATTTCTACAATAAATGTGAATTCTCTACAATTGTTCAGAGAAAGTTTCGGACATAGAAAAGAATCAAGACATAAAATCCATTTTTCATTGGATGGGATTCGGAAATCGGTACAACATCTTAGGAAAGAAAAGCTTAGAGAATCATCAATGAAATTGTCAACTATCTATAAATTTTTCGTCATTCTTATAAGAAAAATTAAAAAAGCCTTGAGTGGCCTAAACTATGATGAGGTGTGGTATAGTGTATGAAGCAAAAAAAGTAAAAGCATTTCATAAATGCAAATCAGATACCAAGCATGTTTAAGATTCAAGCTCTTTATTGGCAGAAAAGAATGCTGCTTTGTAATTTAACCTTTTGTACAAATAAAATTTTGCTACAATGATTTCTAAATTATATATGGTTGCATAAAGTCCACTTTTTATTGCATATTGACATTAATAAGTAAAAGCCATTGAATATTGAGAACATCAAATTCTCATAATGCTTCACCAAGCTACTTCATTCTTTGTGTGTAACAGATAAGATTTCAACAAAAAGTTCATTCTTCGAACTTTTCTTTTGAACACTATTTGTTCTGTATTCAGTTGCAAAGTCCTATTCTCTTATGCAGAAAAATATTTGTACTTTTTTCAAATAATCATGTATCTGCTTTGCTATAAATATTTATTTCTTTAGTCACATTGCCATCTGTTTTCATATTGCATCAGAATAGGCTCCAACTCTACATTGCACATCATATCATGTCATTCCTCCTTCTACTGAAATGAATGAATAACCGCAAAACATTTTCACCAGATTTATCAAAAGAAACATTTGAGATTGAACACATAAAAAATCTTGAGCAGCCTTGATCAATCAAACTATTTTAGTGGAACTGAAAAATGTCATACCATGAGTCTTCGATGACATTGATACCAGCTAAGCTTAGATATAAAAGGTATAGTTACGAACTACATTTCTTTAATATCATGTACCAGTGGTCATTTTTATTGTATTTTTCTTTAAAATAAAATCAAATTATCATATTCTTCTTTTATTTGTTCTTCAATGATTTATATAAAGCATTTATATTTGAAGTGAGATAACTACTTATCGATCATTCATTAAATTTTTATTTGAAAGAATATCAAAGTATTCTCTGTTTATATTCTCATGAACCGAAGTATTTTTGTATCATTATTATTATAATTTTTTTTAATTTACGCAACTTTATAACGATTTCTGATTATTTGCAAATAGAGAATAATTTTAATATAAAAATTCCTCATGTTTTAATAAAATATTGGTTACATAGTTTCTATTTCTATGAATTATTGTATTCTAATTAATCCTTTTTTTTCGTAAAAACAGAAACAGCATGATTAATAAGATCACCTTGTAAAGGAACATATTAATTTAAAAAGTACATATTAACTAATTTTAATTATATTTAGCTAAAACTATCAATAAAAAAATAATATGAAATATTTTAAGACATGATAAAAAAACATTAAAATCTGTGAAAAATTTTCTTTAACATTTATTAAATTTACCAAAATTGAAAAACATTTTTGTAATAGAATTTAAAGACAACTACATATGCGTTTTAGTTTACTGATGTTCCTGTTTGAATGTAATTTCACCTTGTCAATATTTTTTTATTCTACAAAACTCACAAATCCCTTGCAAAATATTCAATATGAATTAAGTTACACTTTTTCAGAAATATTTTTTGTAAAATAAATTTCAAGATTGATTATATAACTGGACAGTCAATATAATATCAATGAAATGAATAATTCGGATTGTGAGTTAATTAGGGTTAAGTGTTTTTTGCTTAAGCCGTTTTTTGGCAATCCTTCCAAAACTCTTAAGAAACTTTTATTTGAAATTTTTACAATAATTAGCATTTTCTTTTCTGTCTTTCTTTTTTTTGTTTAATAAACTTTTCGTCAGGCTTGAGTATGTTTAGAAATATTACTACAAATATTTTATTTATTTTTTGTATCATTCACCTTTGAAACGTTTAATCAATATTGTGTTCTACTGAATAAGAATATTTTCATTTAGAAAATAACAAAAATGAATAAATTCAAATCCATATATGTGCAACATATTTAAAAACTTAGAATCAGCTCAAATAAGTGAGTGACGTAGCAATACTTATGTATTTCTATTGAATTATGAAATTAATAAATTTTATAGACTGGAATATATTTTTCCTTTTTATTTAAGGGAATTTTCAATTGAAATTTAAAAAATCATTCTAAGCAAATTTATATGAAGTAAGCATCAATCATTGAAAAGAATTTGCGGAATTCGGATTAATCATGTTTCATTCAAATTTTTAAAATTACATGTACATTATAATTATTTGACACGTATTTATATTATTTTTAATTTTTGAGAATGTTATGAGCCAAAAAGATCGACTGATATCTTTACATTTTCTATTTCACAAATACTTTAAATTAATTTAATCTTTATCATAAAATAACGAACGATCATATTTTAGCTTTTTTTTTTTTTTTTTTTTTTTTTTTTTTACAAAAAATTACATGAATCTGAAATAATATTAATATATACACTTAACTGCATTATTATGCATTTAAGTATATGACAAATATTATTTCAGATTCATGTACTCGTTTGTAAAAAAATGCTATAATATGACCATTCGTTCTCTAAAGATAAAGATGTATTGTGATAAAGGTATTAGGCAAAATCTCATGGAATTGTAAATAATACAATGGGATTTTGTTTAATACCTTCATCACAATGCATTCGTTTATTCATTGCGTCTTTATTTTCTAATACAAAAGTTGTGTTTTTTAAATATGGAAAAAATAATGTTAGGAAATTAGTATTCAGTGA
>JAPDSC010001585.1:9668-31836 GCA_026290005.1 Latrodectus geometricus
TATATATATATATATATATATATATATATATATGATAGTGAAAATATATGCAAATATTTGCATGCATAACGAATGTATATAGCACTATAATAGAAAATAAAATTTATTCTTGATTCTAATAAATGCTTTCACAAGCTTTATTAAATTATTTGCAAAAATAAAATAAGGAAATCTGATGTAGACAAGATATTAGCCAAATTAATATACATATTGTTGATTATTAAATTTTATGTAAGTTTACTGAATAATTTGCAGCAATAATTTATGAGGCAGTTAGAAGTAAATATTTGTATTTTTAAATTTTTTTTATTCATTATGAAGCATTTCAAGGACTGTTAAGTATTTTAATTTAAAAACGATCAATTAAAAATTTTTTAATTAAAAAGATATTTCTTATACTTGCATAGATTTTTATTCAAGTGAGTTATATCATGCAAAAAAAATACAATTTTATTTATATTTACATGTACTGGGGATCTCTATTTAATCATCACTGAAGAAATGGATGAAAAAATTATACTAATATCTGACGCTAAAATTATTAATTCATAAAAAATAATTTCTTGAATTCATTGCAATCTTTAAATTAGAATTTTGAAATATAAGTTAGATATAAAAATACCTAAATAACATATTTTAAGAATAATATTCTAAATTGAAATAAAAGTAACATAAATATTTTTTTCTGAAAAGCTTTTTAATTTTGAAAGGACTTATTTTAAAAAGGAAGACATTTTTCTTAATTGTATTTAAAACGTATAATCAATATTGTTTTTCAATAGACTTCGTGTCTTTTTACGACAACAATTAATAAATCTTATGATTTATATCATTATTATTTCAAACTTAAGTTTGTTTTTTGAATAAATCAATTAAATACTTTTATTTTAATGACCAGTTATTTTGTGCTTGTTATTATTATTAATTTAATTTTTTTTATGAAAATTTGAAATAGAAGGTTTTTTTTTCCATCCTTTTGAAAACGTAAAATTTATAATTGTTTCGAGAAAAATAATATTTTCATGAAAGAGAAAAATTTACATTTAGCTATTTCACTCTAAATTTCAAGTACATACAATATCATAAATTAATTCCAAAACTCTCTTTTTTCTCATTTTACAATTTAATTTAAAATATAATCTAAAGATAAAGAATCTACTTTTTAAATCTAAAGCAAAAGATCACTTACTTTTATGTTTGAAAGAATTAATTTCACTCCACAAAACGGAATTTAATATTAAGATTCTTAATACATTATTTTAAAAACCTTGTTAGAGAAGTTTGAAGTATTTAAAAAAATTCTGTTTTGATCTTCTTATCAGAATTTGATTTCTTAAAAAGAAAGAGTATTAAAAGATAGAAATTTTAATTTATTATGCAAAAGAAACTTATCTGTCTTCTAACTAAACTAACTTCGTACTGATGAAAATTCAGTGTTTTATTAATAATTTAAATTAATTAAAAAAAATATAAAATACTTGAAAAAAGTGTAATTAAATTGACGAGCTTATTTAATTTATTTTATTGTAGAGTTTTTAATGGAAATTTTATCAGTTTAAAAATACTAATTTTTCTCCCATTATTTTTTCTATAGATGCAAATAATTAGTTACCATGAGTAGGTATGATTTGAAGACATAAGAGTATGGAATAATAGTATATAATTACACTCAACATTTCAAACGCAAATTATAAATTTCCGATGTACCTAAATAAATTAATATTTACATTACGTTCATAATATTATTCTATATATATAATTGAAACTATTATAGAATTGTTGACACATACATACGTACAAAATACACAAGATTTGTGTATTCTATCTATTAGATTTATGTAAAACCAAAATTTCTTATTTATGTATAAGTTTATACAGTTTACAAAGAATGCTTTAAATGGTGAGATTATTTTAATTTTCCTTGGACTTGAAGGACTAGTGTAATACGTTTCTATTCACTATTATTAAGTTTATTACAGAGACTTTAAAATGTTATCAGTTTTTAATTAAGTTTAATAATCATACATGAATACACAGATTGAATGTAAAATGTGAAAGAAGAATATGTTTCTTTGATTTGTATTTAACCTACTAAGCCAAATAAAAATCATGCTTATTAATTTGTAAGAAATGTTTTCTCAGTATGCACACAAAAACGTTTAGAAAATACTTAAAATAATTTAATTCGTTCTAAGTATTTTACCAGATTAAAGTAATTTTTAATATTATTTCATTTTTTTATAGAGAGAAAATTTTATTTAAAGAAATGAAATAAAACTTCCATGAGATATTACTTTGATTTAAAATGTACTTACAAGAATAAACAATATTCATTTGAAATTTTTCATCAATACATCACAACACACAATGCTTTTGTGAGCATTTTAATCAGAATACTTTACAATTCCTTTTATTGCAATTAATTTCAAACTCTTACTGTAGGAATTAAAATGCATACAAATAATTTTTACAGATATTTAATACTCCATATTCTAAAGAATTCAAATAAGTTTCCTTTAAATTTCTCTTTAAAATGAAAAACAATCATTTTCTTGAAAAATATGAAAAAAAAAAATTTTCTAGTTTAAATATACGCATATGATGATCTTCTTCGAATTTTCTTTCGTAGAAGCACATTTTAATCCCTTTTCGTGATGGTGATAGTTAAAATATAGTATAAGAGGCCAAGAAGGGCACGTATTTAGATCCATAGTTTTATTTTCTGATGAAAGGTCTTTGTAATTCGATGCAACACTTTAAAGAAAATGCATCCTATTTCGGAAATTCATTCTAAAGGACGTAGAATTTTTTTTTCTTTTCTTCCCTTCATATATCTAAGAAATTTTGGAAAAATGGACTGAATGTTTGGAATAGCTTTTTACTTTTTCATTTCAATTCCTTTAAACCTTTATTTTTCTTAAAAATATTTTATTAGAAATCAGAAAACTATAAAACTTAGAAAATCAAAACCAATAAAGCTTTTTATAAAGTGGATTTATTTTAATAGTGATAAGGATATTTCATCAAAACCAATAAATATAGTATGTTCTGCAGTTAGGTAATAAATATAAAAGTCATAAATGATGAAATTATTAAATGACTACGTATTTGTAAACAAATTATAAATTAACAATATTCAAATTCAAATGAATAATATTAAGCGTGAACCATGCTGGCATTATTTCATACTTTTTGATCAATTACTAATATATTGATAAGAATTTTTGAAAGAAGTCAAGTTGATAGGCCAAATTTTTTTTATCCTGAAAACTTAAAGACATTGTTACAGAGTATTCAAAACTATTTATTGTATTATTATTACCACAATAAATTGTTTTTATATCTTGATATTAGTAGTTTTAAAATAAAATTAAGAATGTGTTTAATATAAATAATCATTAAGTAAACAGTTTCTCTAAAAATGAAAATAAATTTATAATTTCAGTTCAGTTCCTTATTGATTCATCTAATTTTAAATTAAAAAGGACACACAGGTAGTGAATTTGCCAGTTAGCTGTTATTCCTATTTTTTATAAAATCACCCAATAAATAATTAACAACATAGTTATTTTAAATACACCTAAATACTCAATACAAGTAATTTTCAGTGACTTTTAATTCGTCAAAAAATATTAAAGTTTTCAAAAGTTTAAAAATAATTGAGTTACTTCATGCCAGTTAACGTGTTCTAAATAGCATGAAAAAACTAGATTGTTGATTAAACATTTAAAATATATACCTAGATTATTAAAATTAATTTTTTCTTTAAATATGGTTAAATGACAAAAAAAAATAATAATATTTTTTATAATTTTAATTAGATCAAGTTAAATATTCTCTTTTTTTATGAAAATTAATCAAGAGAAGTCCTTTCATTGCTTTAAAATACAAAACACGTCATCCTTCAAAATCAATTTATTTCCGAAACAAGTACCATAAATTAAATATATTCAAGATTTAATAATGAATTACTATTAAGTTCATATGTAGAAGAAATGTAAAAAACTAATATAAAAACTAATGTGATTAAAAAAAAGCATTTTTCATTGAATTTCAATAAAATTTTCATTTTATTATGACCGACAAGGCATTTTTTGTCAATAACATATCTGCACACTATAAATGACAGCAGGTTTTGAGACCTGTTCAAAACATGTTATTTTGCTCCATTCTAACTTGACTACAATATTCCTTTTTGATAATAACAAAATAAAATTTAAGATATTTCATCTTTTGTGGAGAAAATAAAGGTATTATATTTTATTACTTCAAGGGAAAAATGATATATCATTTTATTTCATAAAAGATAACATAACATTTTGATGAATTTCACACACAATGAATATGTATAATTTTTTATATAGTAAAAATATGAATGAGTTGAAATAAGAAAACAATCACGTAGTTTTATGAATAATTATCCTAAAAAACGTATTTCTTTCTTCAAACAGCTTATTTTTAAATGTTAAAATATTTAAAATCAAACTATTTGTATAACAATATAAAATACGTATGCTTTTCTAGCCATATATTTCTTACATAAACCTTGTTGTTTAAAATAATTTATTATATTTGGAAAATGCTTTTACTAACGGTATTTCAAGTATCATTTTACAACTAGAAATGTGAAATATTTCTCGAGTTTTCAAACATTCAATTTTTAAAACGTTACGGTTTTTTTGCCGTAAATATACTAGCCAAATCGCATCACATAATAGAATGGGAATTTACGTTATCCAAATAAATTTATTTCTGTAGAAAGCATTTTATTTTACCATTATATTTATCCAAAGATAATTTACAACTTGATTCGTTTATTACTGACAAATAAATTAAAATGAAAAAAAAAATACTTCAGAAATTGTATGTCCTTTTAATTTTTTGTTTATTCACTACACTAAAATATTTTGAATATAAACCAGGAAAACGAAACAATTACGTATTTTAATTGGATTTTGAAGCAAAAGTGTATGCCTTTTATCAGTAAAAAAGATTATTTGCTATTTCAGTTGTTAAATTCTTCTAACCATTTTACCATAAGAAAATTTATCGTATAATAAATTACAATAAATCTAAACAATGATTACTAAAGCAGTAGACTAAAAGAAAATGAATCTTTTGAATTAACAATTGCTAATATAAGATTTATAATAATACTTCTCCACACACAACCAATATTTTAAAGAAATTTATTAAAATAAGCAGTACAGTGTATTATGGATGATTTAACAATATCTAAAGTTTTTAATGGGAAGGGAAAATGTATCAAGAAAAATGATTTTAAATCTTAAATGTTTAAATATTTATTAATAATAATATGATTAAAATGTGATTAATATGGTTAAAATATCACAAAATGATGAAGACAAAATGAGAAAAACAATGATGTATATAAAGATGAAATATAATATATTTCATTTAATTTATTATACATATAATATATATTGTTGCTTTACATAAAGTGGCACGTTCCATCGTCAAATTATTCACTGTTTTGAAATTTTAAAATGATATACTAATGAGAGTAATATAGAACTATATGTTTCATACGATTGATTAACTTTATTTATAGGGCTTAGAGAATATTATAGTTCGAACAACAAGGAACATCTATATTTAAAAAAATAAAGCATTTAAACAAAGGATTGTTTTATTTAATAAATTTATAAAGATAGTTGTTAATACACTACTGGCCATTAAAATTGCTACACCAGGAAAAAATGCAGATAACAAAATGATATTTATTGGACAAATATATTATACTAGAAATAACAAGTGATTAAATTTTCAAAAAATTTGGCTGGATAGATCCTGAGAAATCAGTACCCAGAACATCCACCTCTGGCAGTAATAACAGCAGTTATACGCCTGGGAATTGAGTCCAACAGAGATTGGATTGCATGTACAGGTACAGATGCCCATGCAGCTTCAACACGATGCCACAGTTCATCAACCGTAGTGACTGGCGTTTGGTGACGAGCCAGTCGCTCGGCAACCATCGACCAGACGTTTTCTATTGGTGAAAGATCTGGAGAACGTACTGACTTGGGCAACAGCCGAACATGTTCCGTATCAAAGAAGGTCCGTACAATGCCGGCACCATGCGGTCGGGCATTATCCTGGTGAAACGTAATGTTTCGCATGGCTCGAATAAAGGGTAGAGTCACGGGTCGTAACACACCAAAAATGTAACGTGCACTGTTCAAAGCACCGTCAATGCGAACAAGAGGTGACCGAGACGTGTATCCAATGGACCATCACGCCAGGTGATGGGCCAGTATGACGATGACGAATGCACGCTGCCAGTGTGCATTCACCATGATGCTGTACACAGAACCTGGATTCATCTGAAAAGATGACGTCTCGCCATTCGTGCGCCCAGGTTCGTCGTTGATCACACCATTGAAGGCACTCTTCTCTATGACGCAGCGTCAAGGGAAGCCGCAGCCATGGTCTCCGATCTGAGAATCCATGCTGCTGCAAACGTCGTCGAACTTTTCGTGCAGACACTTGTTGTCTTCCAAACGACCCCGTTTCTTGACTCACAGCTCGTGACGTGGTTGCACGATCCATTACGGCCATGCAGATAATATGCCTATCTTCTCGGCTGATAGTGATAGGTGACCGTTGAGATCCCGCATGGCGTTCCGTATTACCGTCATGAACCCATCGATTCCATATTCTGCTAACAGTCATTGGATCTCGACCAACGCGAGCAGCAATACTACGATAAGATAAACCGCAATAACGGTACGCTACAATTCGACCTTTATCAAAGTCAGAAACGTGCTGGTACGCATTTCTCCTTTTTACACGGGGCATCACAACAACTTTTCTCCAGGCAACAACGTTCAAATGCAGTTTGTGTATGAAGAACCGACTGAACAATTTCCTCATTTAAACACAATGAAGGTATTGCTTCTGGCGCCTGCTTTGTCTGAATGCGCTGAAAATCTAATCATTTACATATCCCAGCACCTTTTTCCTTTCGTATAAATTTCACGTCTGTAGCATGTCTTCTTCTTGGTGTAGCAATTTTAATGGCCAGTAGTGTATTTGAAAATCTGTAGAATTTGATAAAATGCCAAAACATTTTTGCACAAATACTAAAGGAATTATCAAAATAATCTTAAATCACTCTCGAATCTTGGTAATAAAAAAACAATTGTTGGAAAGATCTTACGGCTTCAATTTTTGCTTTGGATCAACCATGCAAAATTCATTTACTTTATTTTTGCACTGTTTTGATCAATCTAATAGGTTGCAAATCAAATAAAATATTTATTATAATATATAAGCTTATTAATTGAAATCTATTTTTAACTTACATGTAAATCAATAAACTTTTTATTATACAATGCTAATAGTGCAACTTTCCGTATTATTAATAATTCACCTTAGAAATGTTCACTTATTTTTATTAATGTGTAGATTTCAATTACAGTTGTTTTTATGTATACTCTATTTATATTGATTAAATGTTTTCATAAATGTCCATTCTAATTTTGAAAATAAATGTAAACAAGATAGTGCAATGATGTATAAACTATAATAAATGTATAAACTTTATCCATTGTATATTCAAGAATATAAATTGTTGTTATTATTTCTCAGCCTCTATTATGGCATAGAAAAATAGTTTTATGTACTCCATTTCACGCTATTGGTTCTACTAAATTTTACCTTATTCTTTGTAAATGTGAGTTATAAAAACGCACTTTTATTTCTACAAAATATTACTTGAACATTTAAAATAATTTAATTGATATTATTTAGAGAAAACATTTTTTATTCAGAAATTGTATTAATAATTCAATTAATAATAATAAGCGTGTTTTTAAATTTTTTATTATTTTTCACATTTTAAAAAAAATATAATTTTAGTACTTGAAAACCCTTAGTAATGTTTTTTGTTTATTAAGAATTTTCATGATTAAATGAACAACATAAATGACTAGATACCATGATTTTTTGTAAACGCATCTCTTTCATACACACAAACGCAGTTACATATTACAATTAATAATTATTTATAGTACTATTGATATATAATTATAAAAATATGGAACCTAAAAATAGTATTAAAGGAAATAAACATATGGTTATCATATAACATATGAGATATTCATGAGGTTTCACAAGACAAATGAAATGTTCCTGAATAATCAATTAGTTTTGTTTCAGAAATATATACTTCAAATGATATGACAATAGTTCTTGATTCAAAATGATATTTTTACTTCCTGCATTGATGTTATAAGTTTTTAAAACTCAAATTGTTGTTTTATTTCACAAGAAAACAAATACAGTGATTATATGCAGGTAATAGCTTGAAAACCACTAATACAAATATAGTCAATTTTTTTTTTAAATTTCTGTCAACTTTTTAGCAAGAATAATTTACATGAAAGCTAATATCGAAATCTTTCAAACAAATTTATTAATGCATATTAATATTTTAAACAATTAAGCCTACTTTTGTTATGTAATACATGAAAAATACACAATTACGTATGGAACTAAATAATAATTTAATAATTGTCAGTCCAGTATTATTTGCATAATACATTAATTTATGAAAACAAAATATTTCATAAAATATATTTTTTATTAATTCTGACTAATAACTTGATTTTTTACATGTCTTAAAAATAAGAAAATAAGCTAATTAATTTTTAATCTAATTTGTGTCTGAAAAACAAAATTTGTTCTTAAAGCAGAAAATTGTAAAAATGTGAACATTTACTTTGCAAAATAATATAATTCTAAAAAAGATGTTTTTTTGCATACCTTAATAATTTGTCTTCTGTCATAATTAAATTCTTAGGTAAAGAAAATAAATATAACATTTAAATAATTTTATTTCCATTTCATTTCTAATGTAGTTATTAAAATGTATTCTAATTGTTTTAACGAAGTTTAATAACATTTTTATAATATAGGTCTTAAAATTATTTTTCAAAATGTTTTTCATTAACAATAAATTTGTAAACTTTAATTTAATTTTTTTGAAAAGTTAGCTTAAAAAAATTCTTCATTTTGAACCATTTAATATATTGAGTTGTTATTTTATTTTATAGTTACATTTATATTTTAAACAATAAATAAAAAACTACTAATTAACTTTTGTAATAAATAAGTAAATAAATTTTAACTAGATACATAAAAATCAGAAAATAATTATAAAACTCAAGAAAAAACAAATTGAATCATATGTTCCTATTTAATCAATTAAGCAGAATTAAAACTTCAAGCAGAATTTAATATTTAATTTTTAAGGAAATTTATTATTAATTTTAACATTTATTGATTGTTTTTATAATATATTCAATACTTTAACAACTATACGCAAAATAAGACAATATAACTATATACAAAATAAGACAATATGATAAACTAAGAAAAAGTTATTTTAATATGTTTCAGTTTTATGCTGATTTATATTAGAAAATAACAATCTAATCTAAGAATATTGAAAGCAAAAATCCAGTAAATTTAATTTTTTTAATTAAAATATTTCATATTCATATTATATTTATTTCTAACTAAAGATTTATAAACTTTTTTATTGCATAACTAAACGGAAAAATATTTATTCCTGTCCCCTAATAGTACAAATTAAAAATATACATGTAAATAAACAGTTTTATACAATAATTAAAGTTAGAGATTTTTTTTCAGCAAAATAATGCAAAATTTGTCATAAAACCTAATTGAATAAAATTTGTAAAAGGAGTGCATTCCACGGTACATGCGCAAATATAGGAAGGCCAGTTGTTTCACAAATCATTTCCAGATGTCTTGAGGAAACGAACCTTTGATCCAAGCACTTATTTCTTGGATTGCCTTTAGCATCCCAACTTCAACCACTCCATCTACAGGGCTACCAAACTAAAGCGATGTGGGATGCTACAGATTGGCAAAAGGTGATGTATAGTGATAAATTTCGGTTCGTTTTGGGGACAAATGATAACTGCGTAGGAGGGATGCTCTCCGGTTAAGAATATACTTCCACCTATACAGTCGCACTGCATATTTCTAGGCACAGAAGGCGTAATTGTCTCGAAGACCATAGTTTATGATAGTCTGTTCTTACTAGTTGTGGTATGTGGAACCTAAATGGGTCAGCGTTATGATGACATTTTTGACCCAATGTGACTTTTCCTAAGTGGTCTTCCATGGGCATTTTTCCAGCAAGATAATCCTCGTCCACGTACAGCTCTAGTTGTTCAAGACTTTCTTTGTCATGTTAAGACTTTTCAAGGCCATTCTGCTACCCAGACATGTCTCCGATAGACCCTGTTTTTAACCAGCAGTAAAACCAGATGCACCATATAACTCTGTACCAAATTTGTAGGTGGCTATTCAAGATTTGTGGGCAAACGTAGCTTCATGTTTTGCAGCAGAAAAAGGTCTGTTTCTCATCACATGATATTTATAATTAAATTGACCTTATATTAATGAAATTTTTTTTTCATTTTATTAATTTCAAATTAATGTAATTTTCAAATGGTTGTATATTAAACACAAATTAATATACTGTACATAATCATAAATTGTATTTCTATAAAATTAACTAATTTCTTTATTGTTATTAAAATTAAATAGACGTTCATATAAACTGTATCAATATCATTTCTCAAAATTAAGATTTGGATACCTAATATAAAGCTATTGATATCTGAGAAATAATGCTGAGCAATTTACTACTATATAAAACTTTGCTGTATTAGTAATCAATAGAAATCAAATATTTTTTGAGTAGAAATAATATTCAAAAAGTTTGATTTTTCAAAAATATATACCAATTAAGTGAAATATTCACTTCAATATATAAATAAATGCATAATTTGAAATAAATTATGTGAAATGATTTTAAATATATGCAATTTTAAAATAACTATTTAAAAAATTTTAAAACCATTGTTTTTGCACAATTAGAATTTAAACTTTTTATTTAAATGCAAGAGGAACAAAACAGCTAATGTTGCTATAATTGTTCCATTTCAAAAAATGATTGAGGAGAAAATAATTTAAAGTAATATTGAAAACATGTACAGAAATTTTAAGGCATCCTTATAATTGTAAGAATAAACAAATTCTTGAAATATTTAATTATTCGAAGTGTATACCTATAGAAACCAGGTATTTTTCTATTTTAATAAAACTCATGAAAGAACTAATTAAAATTAACAATTTTACCTGCATTACTTTAAAATAAAAATACGTTTTTTAATATCTTGAAAAATATAATTCAAAATATTAAAACAAAAATGAAATTGAAAATCTCTAATTTCAAACATTTCCAATTATGTAACTTTAAATTTTATTCTGTATTTTCAATTTTATTTTATATATACACATTTATATATTAAATATTTCTTACCTGTAATAAATAAAAGAAATTTAAGACCATAACATTGAAACCTGAAATTTCTACAATTTATTGAGAAACCCAAAACAAATAAAATGCTTTGTTTTTTTTAATAAAATATGCAATGCAACGATAGAGGGATACTTTTGCCATCGTAGAGTAGAAACACCGTTGGGGTATTGATTTTTAGGAAATAACTTTTTCTGTTTTTGATGATGGAAAACGTTATCTTGAGTATTTTTTCATACATCTTTTTTATACTTGATATCAGTTACAGAGAAAATATTCACCATTTTTCTTTCCATAAAAGGCCAACAGGTTGAAGATCAAAAATTCTAGAAGAAATAAAAAGTTCACTTGGTTGATTTTAAAGCATTTTTATTACATTGAAAATCACAATAGTGAAATTTGAGTTTTACTTTATATAAATAAGCAAACAAACCAATTTCTAAAATTTAAAATATATTTTCCTGTTTATACGAACATATCGTTTGTAAGACAAATTACCTGTAATTTTTACACATAACCACACTCACCACACGCAGATATTTTTTTTTTTTTTTTTTTTTTTTTTTTTTGGTTAAGGCGATGTTAGTAACAATATTTATAATATGTAGTAATTATTTCATATATTTAAGAATGCAATACTTTTTATTGGGTATAAAAGTACAAGATTTTTTGTTTTTAACTTATGTATTTTAGAATGTAATTGTACACTGTAAAATTACACAGAAATTTTAAAACACTTTTAAATGTTCACGAAAATTATTTTTGTATATAAACATTAATAAATAAATATTTCCCTTTCTTTAATTTACTACTAGCTTTGACAACATTCATTTCAACTTCAATAAAAGTATACTTTCAATTAAAACAGTAAGTGTATGCAAAATTGCATTATTACATTTATCAAAGATATTTACCAAAGATATATCATTGAAAGCATTTTGTATGCGGATATGAACTTTATTTATTAAACATATTTTATTTCACACATAAACACATAATGTAAATATATTCTACTCGTATTGTACAAAATGAAACATCTTTAAAACCTAGAGATTAACCTACTATTTTTGATTACTTTATAAAAAAATAAATGCTTTAGTAATATTTTCTATACTCTTTTATGAAAAACGTTTTGTTGGATAAATTTATCAAATGCCACTTTTAGACAGAATATTAACTGTTGAAAAATTTTGTAAATAATGAATAAATATTTAAATAAAAAATAAATTGAGTTTAATAATTATGTAATTGTTGATAAAAGCTGATGAATAAAAAGCATAAACTTTGTTATATTTTATTGAATTTGTCATTCAAAATTAAAATTTCAATAAATATGACTCTCTGTCTTTACTAAATAATTCACTGAATTACTCAATATTGTAACAAATATGAAGAAAAACATTTCATTAGAAATGAAACAATATACTTACTTTTATTTCTAATTCTGTTCCTAACTTATAACAGCAAATGTCATAATTTCTGTAGACTTGAAATATGAATCTCTTAATCTTGTTGCTTCGCTTAAAATATTTCAGAAAGAAATTTGTAGATCTAATATCTGAAAAAGTTGAGATGATTTACAGAGTTAATATGAAAATTCTTTCCGTTCAAGTGTTTACTGGTTTCATTAATACTAAACAAAAAGGAGCCTCTTGAATTGTACTCTCTAAATTTCTATACATAAAGTATGAAGCTGTAGTATTGTATGCAATATTTAAAAATTAGGATAATTCAAGTACAATATAAAGTAAAAAATATAGGAAATAAAAATAATGATAAGTTTTATGTGAGAGACATTTAGACAAGAAACGGAAAAATATACTGATTTTTATAATTCTGGTTATTTTTGATCAAACAAAAGACAATAAAAATTTAGAATAGTTAATACAATATTTGTAGTGTCATATTATTTGTAAAACAGACCATTATATGAAATTATAAAACAAAATATTTTGAGATACACAAATTATAGGTGAAAATGTGCTTTAGGCCCTTGCTTGGCGCGTTTTTAGAAATTCCGATGCCATGGCAACAATTCTATTGCTATTTTAAAGTGAAACTTAATTAGCAACCAATGAAAAAGCTAAAACAAAAGAGTAATTAATGAGCATGCGTGGAAAAGCACTTCAAATTCGCGATTTGGCGAAAAAGGGGACCTAAACCTTAATTTAACCCAATTATATTTTGAGTACTAAAATTTATGAGGAAAATATTTTAAAAACACCGATTTAAGGAGATATTTTTTCATATTTTAATGAGAAATTTCTTTCTCGTTCAGCTTAATTTGATTATATAAAAAATTATATTAATTATTCTTATATAATAAAAATTATTATGTAAGAATAGTTTAATTTAACTGTTTAACATTTATTCACATTTCGGTTATACTTGTGATCTAAAATGTTTTCATATTAAATATATAATATATAGTCATATATTTCAATGCAAGGTAAGCATAAAAAATTATCCTTTCTGTAAAAAATGCTTCTCAAAACTACTTCAATATCATGACGATAATTTATATATCTACTTAACTGACCACAGTATTCAATACTAGGGGATTAGAGGGATTATGATTTAAATACCAGGTAAACAGGAGAGATCATGTCTTTTAGAAAGACCCGAAAAAACATGATCTACAGAAAATGTATCCTATTTTAGTAATCGAAGTAATCTCAATCGACATCCAGCAACTTCTGTCAATGTGTCTCCAGTTGTACAATTTTCTTGCCGTAAAACTCATGGGATTTGGACGCATTGAAGTCCATGAGTGCTCGGCACAAGTCTGCTTTATTGGTGAGTGATTTTTCATGAACATGATTATTGAGGGAGTGGAAGGGGTGGTAATCTGATAGTGTAAGGTCAAATAAGTAAGGAATATATCATAAAGTCTCCTAACGAAGCTGCTGTGTGGTTTTATGAGCGACATGCTGCATCGTGTTATCGATCAAAAGCAGTGCACCTTTGCGTTTAACAAATGCTGACTCCTTCTGTAACAAGATATATTCCACAAATTCTAATTGTTGTGAATTCAAGCCCACAGAGTGACAGATTGGCCCAATAATAGCAGCCCATAGTTAACCACTTAGGCAAACTAGTGCATAGAGTCAAATCTACCGAGCTGAATTTGTGGAACTAAAGTTTGGCCGTATGTTCATTCACAGCACCATCCCCAAAAGCTTGACATAATACTTGACCTTGCAACTTTTTGCAACAACTGATAACCTCACTTTGAAGTCGTTAAACAAACAAAAACAACGAGCACTTTCGACTAGTGTACGAGTTACGATTGATGAATAGTTGCGGTGTACCTGCTTTCATAACAATTAATATCAATACTCTCAACTGACTGGTGTCTCAAACACGTCATACACTAATTTACATACTCATTCTCACTTCATTCACTGGTAACATGAAAACTTAAAAACTTTCTCGTTTACATTATATATCAAAGCACAGTCTTGTCCAAATTACTGTTAATTCAAATTGAATTTGTTCAAAATAGCCTTGTCCAAAATACCGTTAATTAAGAACTGTTAAACAAAATAATTTAGCTTTGGGAATTATAGTGATGAATGTTTCATAATTTTCATTAAAAATGTAATTATTTTTTTTTTAAATTTTGACTTTGATTTCAACCTAAATAATATGTTTACTTTTAAAATTTTGAAAAAAAAAAAAAAAAAAAAAAAAAACCAACAATTTCTGAAATTAAGTTCATTGGTTCTTCAGTTCAATGTATTTCATAACGTTTAACTTTCAATAAATATATTATTTTAAAATATAAATACAATATTATACCAATCTATTATACAAGAATAAAATTATTTGAAAACTGTAATTAATACTTCTGTTTTTATAAAATATATTCTATGTTAAAATATAAAACATATAAAAGCTTGTTTTTTTAAAATAAAATATCTAATACAGCTGTAAAACTATGTTTGCTTCGAAGACATTGAAAAAATGTCATTATTGATTTTTATACAATAACTCTTTCTATTTTTGTCTAGGAAACGCTATCTCAAACGTTATTTTTACATCACTTTCATACCGGATATCAGTTATTGGGAAAACATGCCCATTTCTCTTTCCATGAAAACACAACAGGTTGAAGATAAAAATTTTTTAAAAAAAAATGCTTCACCTGGGTATGTCATAAAGTATTTTTTTCAGATTGAAAATAACAATAAAAAAATTTGATTTTTATATCATAAATAATTTATCAAACTGGTTTTGAAAATTTAGAATGGTATTTTCTTATTGATATGAGTGTATATGATACAAGATAAATAACAAGCATATTGTTATGAAAACATTTTAGTAAAAATTAAACAAAATATTGTTACTTTTTGCAACTTTTGAAATCATTATAGTTACAAAATAATTTCGTATAGTACAATGTCATTTTTCCTATTGTAGTTTTGAATAATATACTATACAAAAAACAATTTTTTAATTTAAAAAATCAAAATATATCGTTATTTGATTATGGTTAAAATGGAAAATAATGTCTGTAAATATAATCAAATGTAAAAGTATATACCAAACTAAAAGGAAACGCATAACAATACTTAAGATGCTCTTTTTACAATCTTGACGTATTCTTGTTTCTTATATTGGAACTAAGGTGCACAATTACATTTCAACATGCAAGGAAGCTTATACAGTATTATCATTCAGTGTTCATTCAGTTACATTAAATATTTCTTCATATTCTGTTTTAAAAGTTTCGAAGTACTAATGTATACAAAAGTTTACATCATTTATAAAAATGATTTTATTATTAATAAAGTATATTTAGTTGCAATATTATGAAATAATGATATTTTAGTCTTAAGTTCCATTGTAATATATATATATATATATATATATATATATATATATATGTCAGATATTTTAAGCATTTTGAATAAAGCTGTAATATGAAAAATTTATTAGAAATGTTATTAATTACTAAATGAATTTTTTTTCTTTAAAAATTATTTTCTCTTAAAAATGAGTGACAGGGATTAAAATGATTTTATATGCACCATGGTTTAAATTGGGCATTGTCTTATCAAAGCATTTAAGACAAAATCTATACTTTTGATGAAAAAGCTCTCTTTATGTATCTATTATTGATAATATCTTAAAGGAAGAGAAATAAAAACATAGCTAGCTTAAGAAATTTTAAGCTAACCTGTTTTGAATTTTAAAATGTCATGACGACTTTATTTTCCATGTACTCTAATAACTGCTTCAAGAGAAATATCACTTTTTTTAATATTTACTTCTTTTATTGTTTAAATGCAATAAAAGATCTGAATTTTCTCCTTAAAATTGTAAGTGTCAATAATTTAAAAATTGTTATAATATTTAAAAGCCGAACGAAAGAGAAATCCATAGCCTTAATACAATTTTGTATCCTTTATTCAAAGAATAAATGAAGTTAAATTTCATTTTTAGGAAGTTTTATTCTATCATTAAAATGACAAATGATTTATATCGTATTCACGATTAGCCCAAAAAGGAACCGTGTTGCATACAAGATTCATAAATATCACCTGTCACTCATTTTGATAGAGTAAGCAAAGATTTTCATGAAATAAATCTATTGCTAAAAAAATAGGAAATAAGGTAATGTGATAAAGAAAAATTACATATTTCGAGTTTTAGTTAAATATTTTAAAGACCGTTTCTTTATTATGCATTTTATTTTTCATATACTATATATTTGCTCAGCTTTGTTGAATAAATTTACTGATATATATTATTGGAAATAATATTAAAAATAGAGGAAATTGATAATAACAATTTTAAAAAATCGCTTAAAATATCTTGCGCCTGACAAAATAAATATTATAATATTTTAAGTGATATATAGTTTTAAAAAAGATTTAATATTTAATAATTGATCTTGACTTATTCTTATAAATGGGACTTATTTAATTTTTGTTTATAATTTATGATGATGTGGTTAGATTACTGATATGCCTTATTAGTTTATTATTAATAAATAATAATTCAAACTATATTTTAAATTTCGAATACATTAACAATTATGCTTACTGAAAAATTTAATAGAATTTTAAAAGTTGAAAACTGATTTTTAATCAGATTGGCTTTTAAAAAAGTGTTTATGAGAGAAGATGCTCAATTATATATAGATTAGTGTAAAGAAGCAAATTTAAAAAAAAATCTTTTAATCACATTTTTGTTATACATTAAATATATTTAATTGTTAAAATAAAAACTTAGCTTGATGTATTAAGATAATTCATTACTTTGCAAATAGTTATTTTTATATTCTATTTTTCTATATTTTAATTTTAATATCCTGATTTCTGAAAGACATTTAAAAGGTATGCATGGATATGCTATACATTTCCTATTGTCATATATGGTTACTGTTAAACAAAATAATAATCCATAGTATTAAAAGTAATTTAATCTGAATAGACAGTTTTAATTTAAATATTCTTTTATGTTCCTGTAATTATATTTATGGTGTTAGTCTTTAATCAAAAAGTTAGGATAATTGCTTATCAAAGTGTGTAATTTATTCTTTACTAATTGATAAATTAAGTACAATAAAAATAAATATACAAATATTTATTGACGATTGCTTTCAAAGCATGAATAAAAGCCTACATTTCTCACTCAGTGAATAAAATATATATTCTATGTCCATCAGTCGGAGTATTATGTATATTATTAATTTTTATCTTTTTAAATTTTCAGACAGTAAAATTTTTATATTAAGTTTTTCTGATAACAAATAATATAGAAATTATAAATAAGATTTCAAACTACTTGATTTAAAATATTCACATGCATGGATATTTTATTGTCTGTAATTTAATTGCATTTATTAACAAAATTTTTTGAAACTCTCAAGATTTATTTCAATCCTCTTTCATAATCTGAAGTTAATATTCAAAGAGTCAATATTAAGAAACTTGAGGACTTACTTCTGATTTTTTGAAAGAAAAGCTTAATATTCTTGTTGAATTAAAATTTTACATTTTGTGATATTCTTTCAATTGTAACCATAAACAAATACGTTTTGTCCGGCTAGAAATTAAATGAGAGAGAAAATTAAAACAAGAAAGAGGAACTTATATTTTAGATAAATTTAAAAATCAATTAATCTAAATTTCAATATTTAGGGATATATTACTCTGCTGTGATATAAAATTTTAGTAATAATTCCAATGAAAATATGTAGTTAATTTTTAATCATTGTTCTCCAGATTCAAAATTTTTAAATTGACTCAAATAAATATGTTTGTCAGAAATTTAGTTTGAAATTTCTTTCCAATTATATTCAATAATTGTATACAATGGATGGCTAAGATTTAATAATTAAACTGAATTTTGAGTTAGTCTAAAAGTATCTGCGTTAGCGATATGGTAAAATAAAAATCAATGAAATTAAAATGCGGGATGCTAAACAATTTATTTTTAATTGTTTTACATAAATATAACTAGGTATAAAAGTATAAACTTGTAAATATGATTTCTTGCTCAAATTATGTTCTTTAGTCAAAAGAACTAGCTTAAAAATGTTTATAAAATTTTAACACGCCATCCAAATATTTTTGATTGCCAAAGACAAATATTTTCGAGAAAATCTTCCTCTCTCTTTTAAAATATAGTGGGTCCTCCAATAAATAATAGTGTAATACATTAAATAATCAGTTATTAAATAAGGTCATGTAGATTGAGGCATTTATCATAAGTATAATGTAACAGTACAAAGTTTGCATTTCATTTATAAATTATATAGCAATTTAATATATGCAAACCATTAAACAAAAAGTATAAAGAGAATCCTCAAATTTCAATTATTTAAAACATTTTATAAGAACTCATAAAATTTAAGACTTAGCACTTATATTTTGTATACATTGACTTTCTTTTACATATAAATAAAATATTATTTATTTTATAAATTTGATGTTATGTATTAATAGGTAATTTAGATATTTTAACGCTCTTAAATATTAAATTTCATAGTCAACTTGAATTTTTTTTTATATCCATTTATTAATTACATATAAATATCTTCTTTACATGAAAATTAATATACTGTTTTAAAATCATTAATACCATTCAAGATTGATGAAAATATAAACATGTATTTTAGTTGTCTAAATAAAAAGCAAAGTTATTCCCTTGGTAAAGGCACTTAAGAAAGTATCTCTCTGTTCAACATGAAATAAAGGATATCTGTCTTTTAGACACTATTATTAAAAGCCTTTTATCCGGTCAAGTTACTTTCACAGCGTAAGTGTGTTATTTTCTCAGATAAGAGTTACAAATTGTTCCTTATCAGTCATTTGATTAATTATTAGCGTTAACATCTGTCACTTAGATCTATGTTGGAAAAATTCATGTGTGTAGCATATGTGTGTTTGTTTGGAACAATGAAAGAAAAAATATATATAGATTAACGTAGACAACTTATATACATTTCTTGCATACTATTTGTAATATTTAATTAATTACATTTTAATGACTTTTTTAAAACGTTTTTAAAATTTGTCGATTATCTTAAGGAAAAATTATGTTCTTTAATTTAAATTTGAAAATAGATTGCACTTGTTTGATTATATATAATATAGAAAACTTTATAAAAGTATTATCTAAACTCAAGTCAATTTTGCATATTTATATACGAAATTGACATTCGTACCTTACATTTTACACTTACTTTGTTTTGCACTTATGTTTTTGCATTTACACTTATGTTTTGTAATTTTGCATGTATTTTCATTTCTTGCCCCTTAAGATAAATAATAAATATGTAGTTCTAATTGCAATTATCATTCAGAGACTTAAATAGTCAGACATATGTAAATATTACAATAAATTAAATACAAATTTCAATACTTCCAAATTAATATACATGTTTTGAAAAAAAAGTTACATTATTTGGAACTTTAGTTTTCAGTAGTAAATGCACTTATAAATTGTCTACCAATTGCACAATTTAACATAATTAGGTGTAATTTACATTAATTATTTTAATAAATGTTATCTATTTTCATCAAAAAATATTGTTCCTTTTTTTCTCGTTACCAAGTAGACGCATTAATAGAAAAATAATTCATATGTGTTTTTTCATAGGCTTTAATTAAAAAAAATAATAATATTTAATTTTTTTAGTAGTGAAGCTGTATTATTCAAAAATTATTAATTATTTAAAGTAATTGTACGATGCAATATTTATTTGAAAAATGAAGCAAAATATGATTTTCATTTAATTATTTATAATTATCTTATTCAGTAATATCTGGAATTAAATAATGACAGTGAATATAAATAATTGAAATTACATTTTCTTTACTTTATCCAAATTATATTGCATTACAGGCAATTTATAATGGTTAAATATTTGTATTACGAAATATATTAAACAAATCCTTATGCCATTGATTCAAAAGAGGTGTAAGCCTGGACAAATTAATATTATAAATCAAACGATTAATTTCTCATTCATAATGATACCCTACTACAATGTTTCCATGCCAAGTTTGACAATTAAACTATATATTGTTAGAAAGAGTAACCAGTTGATGAATTTTATTCTGTATTTCTAATTTCTATTTTGTCTTTCAAATTTTACAATTTAGTATTTTTTGGAACATGACATTTTATATTATCATAACATTTACCAGATATTTATTAATTAAATAGATTTGTTGGAAAACATAAGAATCAATTAACATTCCTAATTACAAAGCACAAAATGATCTCCTTAAAGTATGGAAATATAAATGAATAATGACATTTCTTTACAAAAATGAAAAAAAAAATTAAAACTCAAAACATTCGAATGACAATGCTACAAAAAACATAATCATTACTTTGAATTTATTAACACATAATAACTGATTACATGTTAATATTTATAAAAGAAATGATTATATATAAAGAGAGAGATTATATGCATTTAACAAAAACTAAACAAACTAAAATCCAAAACTAAAAATAAGTATTAGAAAAAAAATTAGTAAATATAATTTGCAATATTCAAATAAAAAAATATATTTTGCAAAATTCAAATAAAATATTTATGTACTACATAATTAGAGAAGCTAAATCAAAATATTAAAGATATAAACATGTGTCTATAAATAAAACCACTTTGAAGCTTACAAATCTTGAAATTTTAATCGTTTGATAATAATTTTAGATAAATAAATATTCTATAGGAAAATGGAGAGGACTTTTACAGGATTTCAATAAGTGAAGCAAGCAATGACTAACAGCAGTAATATATCGTAATGTTTCAAAAAAAAAAAAGTTTCATTTAAAAATTATCAATAAAATTATAATTTCTACAAAGTAAAATTAATTTTTTTCAAAATTCTTTTTCTGATAATTTAAATTGTAGTTATAAATACGATTTTATGAATAATAGAGAAATTATGCTATCGCGTTTAAAATTTCCTACAAATGTATTGTCACAGATAAAATATTTTTTTATCAATTTTAACAGTAATTTATGCTTTTATATGAATAAATGCAACATAATATTTTAGTCCAAATGAACTTGCTTTATTGATTAATTTATTATACTTATATTAAATATTTTAATTAGTTTATATGCGATTGTATGTTGTACACATATTTTTAGTGCACGCCTGCTAAGGATACTGCATTTTTTCTTCTTTAAATTCTTCAAGGGAAAGAATTAGTGGAATCGAAGGTAGTTGCGAGCACACAGTTAGTCTACCTATGTCTACCTAGGTTCAACTACTATCACAGATACCTTGTCATGGTATCTGTGATAGT
>JAPDSC010001593.1:0-29767 GCA_026290005.1 Latrodectus geometricus
TTTTTCCTATTTCTTGTACTAATGATTAATGATAGGTATTTGAATCACTCAAAAGAAATAAGGTATTCAAAGCTAGTATTAAAATATAACTGCAGAAAATTTTAAAATCGTTGTAATATTTAGTATTGTGTATGCAGAGAAAATGATCTGTAACAAATTATATACACCGCAAGCTATTAAATTTGCTACACCAATGTGGTGGCACATTTCATACGTTATGCTTACACTGCTGCTATAGAAATGCTGCTTTATAGTTATCTAGTTACATATCATTAGCTTTACAACATATTCATGTAAAATAAAATGTAATAGAATTACAATGTGTTGAAATGAAGACATTTTACAACAGGTTTCCCATACGCTAATTGCATTTAAATGCAATTGTCAACTGAAAAATAGTACTGAGGCTTCGTATAATTAGGAGAAATTGTGTTATCTATAGCATTCGGAATTTGATAAAAACAAATTTGGGTTATACCGTTTTTTTGATAAAATACTGCTATAAGAAGGCGTAGCAGTATTGAGACCCGTATCGGTCAAAACCTTATGATTTCTTGCGGAATATGAAGTTGGTACGCTCAAAACAGTCATGTGAAACTTCATACTGGATATCAGTAGCCTGGTATTCCTAATATTTAAGAAAAAAGGCGTGTTATCCGCATGATTTTAATGGGTGGCACAACCATGCAGGATCCTTGAATCAAGAAGTGTGTCCATTTGCCAGCTACCAATGCAAATATGGACGAAACATTTTGACATTTGCAGCAACATGGACTGTCAGCTAACGAGCTATGTCTTGGCTACCCTTAACGCTACATAAGAGATCAATTTATTCAATGGTGGTATAAATGATGTACCTGGAAGCAAGGGCATAATGATTTTGTATCTTCCAACGAATCTTATTTCTCTTTATAGCATCGTGATGCTCCCGTTCAAGATTGGCGATACCTTGGAGAACACGCATTGTTAGAGTATATTCAACATTGTCATATTGGACCATCGCATGGAGTAATCATGTAGACTGCTCCTAGGTACACGTTTCAAATACCTCTTATTTGAATTAAGGCACTTTTAGCAGTGATGGTTAATTATTATTGTGTCAAGAACTCTAGCACTGCACCTTTATTTGAGCCTTATGAAACGTCTTGTTTCAGTAAGATAATGCAAGCCCACAAGATGCCGTTGTTGTATGAACACTCTTTCATTCGGAAAAAATTCTCCACCAGCACTGTCCAAAATAATTTGCAGATCTCCCACCAATAGAAAACGTCGGTTTAATAGTTGCCGAATGATCAGTTCGTCTTGATATACCATTTCAAGACGATACCATTATTTCAAACAATAAACTGTTGCATCATGTTGAAGCTGCACAGGTAACTCTACTCTAACATGCCAGTTAATCTCCTTCCATCATGTCTCAGGCGTATAAGTGTTGTTATTTCTGCCAGAATGTGTGATTGATATGAGTATTAATTTCTCAGGCTGTATCCATCTAAATTTCTTGAAAACTTAATCCCCTTTGTTATTTATAGCATAATATATCTGTCCAATAAATATTATTTTGGTGTTTACCTTGCTTCCTTGTGTGGCAATTTTAATAGCCAGTAGTGCTGTAGCTCATAACAGAAGTAGTACCCCATATTTAAAAGTGACAACTTTTTATTAGTGATCAAATAAATACTGAAATATATCTTTAACTACTAATAACATTTTCATAAAGTTTAATCCACTTCTTATATTTGGATTGTGTTTCGTTTTCCTTTTTGTAACTTTCTATTTTAAATTAGAGCACGCTGACAAAAAATTCCTTAAATTTTTTAATTAAAATGTATGCCATAAAATGTTTGTTTGTATTTATTAAATTTCTGTACAATATCTTAGCTATATGAATTAAAGGCTAAGATATTTTTGTCTGAAAAACTTTTTTTTACCATTTATTTGCGCGTTTTAAAGCACTTTCACTTTGAATTGTGAAAAATAACTCAAAATTCATTTCTCAAATAATGTACAATATTTTCGAATATTTTGAACTGTAATTAAAAGCAGCTTATATATTTATAAGCTTGCAGTCACCTTTCCAAATATATACATCCTACCAGTTGATAGATGCTCAATTACTAAGACTAGGGTACCCGATTGATATAGTAATATAAATTAGTTTAGCATTATAAATTTGTCACTATTCTTTATCTCTCTATTTATGGAAACTAAAATGAACTAAAATGAAGAGGAATGTGGTAGCCTCATCAACTTCATCATTTTTTGGTAATTCAAAATTATAAGTGTTTGTATGTATATATCGACTTTTAATCGACCAAGAAATTTCTTAGGAAACATAAAGCAAGGGAAGGTATATGCTAGATTATATATAATCAACAATCTAAATTATCAATATAACATCAAAGATAGGATGGACAACTATCACAATTTCAAAAGTCTTATAATTTTGAACTGAACTAACAAGTTTTGAGTATAAGTAATAAGTATAAAGCTGATAATAGACAAAACTAAACTGACAGCACTTAGGCAATCATAATAAGTAAATTCACGTCAATTTTATTCAAATAAAATTAAAAAATATCTTGCCATGAAATTCTAAAATTCTAAACTGACTTTATAGAAGATGCCTCGAAAAATAAAAGCTTCCTTATTTTAAATTTAGTAACTGCAATTCGAAGCCTCAGAAGATTATTAACAAAACATATGAGTTTAATATTTTAATCATGTTGACTAACGGAATTCAAAAAAAAAAAAAAAAAAAAAAAAAATTGTATGATAAAAACTTCTCCAATTTTTTCATAATATTTATAAATTTCATTAAAGAATTATTGTATATTTTTATCACACTATTTTAAAAGATAGTTTCTTGATGAATTAACTGATTATATTATCACTTATTACTTGTATAACAGTAATAAGCATACATTTTTGCTGACAGAGTTTTTCCGTAATTGATAATGTATAAAAATGAACAGATTTTTTATAAATAGCTTTTCAATAATTTGTGAGTAACATTAAATTGAAGGATTTATTCTTCAACTAGAATTCCTTAAAGTTTATAAAACTTAGCTTTAAATTTTTTTTAATCACCAATTAATATTTTAAACATTATAAACTCATGAAAAATTTTTAATTTTTTATAGGTGCATATTAAATTAAATTTCGTAAATGTCTTAAATTATTTCTATCCATTTTCTATATTAAGAGATTTAAAGATTATTTAATATTTTATTATTTCAGCAATTTTAAAATTTTACAGCAGAATTAATTAAGGCTGTTACTAGCAAAATATTATATAATTGAAAACTATTATAATACTTGCATTATCATTTAATATTCTTAAGTCAATTCAATGCGGGTGATATAATTTCATTACCTATTTTTAATTTTATCAATCAAAGTCATAGTTTGGGTCTAAAAATTGACTTTAATGTGTGTCCTCTATCGAAAATGTTTGCTGAAAAAATGAGGAATTACGAAAATTATGTTATCATAAAAGATTTTTCTTACTTGTTTTTCTTTTTGCTATATTGCGCTGATTTCCGATTTCTATTTCTTTCAATTGAAGCAGCTAAACACTCTCAAAAGCATCGTTCTTTTTAAACTAGGCTCAAAAGACAAAATCAGAATTTGTGCTGACAATATTTTCTCCTTTGGCTTCCATTCTAGTTTTTTAGAAACAGATTTCGTGTCTTGGAAATACTCTAGTCGTTAGTTAATAAAAGAATTGCTATGCGGTCTGGAAAGAAATGCTCTCGATTTTAACTAGCCATGTTTATGCTACTGAGTCAATGCATCTCATATTTATAGGTTCAAAGGATCCTAAGATAGAGGAATTTGAAGATTGTATAAAAAGTTAAAAGTTCTGATACTATCTTTGTCGTTGTACCATTATTAAAAAATTTGCGATATTGCCTGTATATACGTCTAATAATATATTTTAGATTGTCACCTAAATCCTCAGTGTCACTACATATAAAACTGTTGGTAATAGTCTGAAAACAGCAGTCTATGCAAAACTATGAATATTCAAATGAAATTAATTAATGAACACAGTTACAACTTTTTATAAAAAATATAATCGAAGTGCATAACTATTTTAAATTGGTAAAGGTAAATTACTAAGAATTCTTGTAAATATAATAATTTTGAAAAGTTTCAGAGGGAGTAAATACTATCATGAATTTGAACCAAGAATCATTATTTGGAGAAGTAAAATGCTAATCAATATACAGAACAGATAGCATTAAGATAATCCAAATCAGTCATCTCGTAAACCAAAAGTTTAATGTTTATAAACATTACAATCGAGGTTTTAACAACAATATGAATTAATATATAGATAAATATTCAGAATCCTTTTTAAACATAATTAGAATTGTGATGATATTTTATGAGAAATACTTTTCTTTCATTTAGAGTTTAAACCTGGGTTCACTTTAGAGGAGGAAAAACGTTAACCACTGCAGCTCATGGATGGAAAAATATTCTTAACAAGAAGATGTAATATAAAAATATGAAATGTTATTTCATATAAATATGATGTTTCCATAATTACTTTCATAAAACACTGATAATAAATCAGTAAAGGATTAAACTAACTATCGGTACTTTAAAATGAGAATAATATAAATTGTAATACGTCACTTAAAATGATGTTTTATATTAATGATGTGTGACAGTTATAGAATATTATTAAGCACAATATTCTTAAATGTTGAACTAAGCTTATATAGAAGATGGGAAAAGAATAGTATAAGACTATGAATTCATTACATAGATCATTTTAAGTGAATTTTTTAAACATTAGTTTTTAGTAACTTACATATCTTAAAATCAACATTTTAAAACTCATACAAACTTATACATAAAATTTTTGAGCAATGAAAAATTTAGAACTTACTAAAATATCAAATTTCTGTGTTGATTGTGGTTGTTATTTTAGAATGTTCAAGGGATGGAATAGTTAGACTCCGGTTAAAATTTTACAATAAAGTAAACTTAATGTAATTGAGAGATGTATGAATAGATTTTATTTGTTTGTATTTATTACATTTACTCATGTTTGTAAAAATTGCAACATTACAAAAACCCTCAAAGTTAAATGAAATTTAATGTATAAACGACTTGTATTGATGAATACGAGGATTACATTTCAAATAATACTAAGTGTCTTAAATCAATATTTAATGTAACCACCACGCAAGCAGCAATAAGTGTTACCACTTGATATGGATAAAATGAAACAGATTTTGAATGACTGCTTAGTAAATAATAGTCTATATTGTTTGCATGTATGTATATCCGAATTTTATCTTCCTAAGTAGTAGAACTAGGGCTACCAACAAGACATGTCGATAAATAAAATCCTGCACATGTTTAATAGATATCGTGGGAATAAGTTTGTCAGGAAACAACTGCATTGCTATTAGTGAAAAGATATCTTCAACACGTTATTTGTAGCGTATGAGCAAGAGGATTCTGTTGAAAAATATATCCAAAAATGTTTTGATGTAATAGAATGACTTCAGGCATCCTTTACTCTGAGAATGCAATCGATTAACAATGAGGTCACCAAAATGTAAATTGGCCACATTTATGGAGTAAGAATGATCAACACAGTGTATGAAATTCCTATTAGTAAACCTGGAATGGTAATTTAAATATGAGGGTCAATCCTCTTCATCCATAAAATATCTGGTGTTCTATTCATTAATTTAGAGGTTAGTGAAATTTATGAAACTACAGTAATTTATCTATCAGAAAGTAAGAACAAATTTTATGTCATGTTTCTAATTTGAATTGAATTAAATTTATAAAATTTGTATATTTCATTTTATTTAGTCTTCAAAAAATACAACTGCCATTGATGACACATCTCCATCAAAATCAAAGAGAGGTATTCTCCCATTTCAATATCTTAAAAGCAATATACAATTTGCCGACATTACAAAGAACCCAACACATATCCATGTTCATTTATTTCTTCAAACCTTACGCTCTGAATTGATTTCAAATCAACTTTTGTATTTTTTATAATTTCAAAGCAAGCTGTGACGGGAAGTCTAAGATGAGAAAAATTATACTGGAAATCTACTCAGTAATATCACATTCCTTCATGGTTTATCTTTTTTAAATGAAAATTTGAACTTTTCCCATCCATCGAATACGTTGATGTGTTATGCATTTCTGCCTTTTTCTTCCTTCGATCGGAAGTTCCTAAACACCATTACACATTTCGTTTGGGCCTCTTTACTTTCTTCCTTATATAACTTTTGCATTCTTTTATCCATTTTTTTTTAATCTTTTCTTTCCGAAATCGCTTTCGGAGCTGAAATTATTCAGATATGCACAGCGTTCCGTAATTTACTCAATGCTTGTCTTCATTCACCATGTTTTTTCAGCCCCCTCCCCAACGTGCGTTCCCCACCACTCCGTCTATTTCTCTTTTCCAACGTTTTCTTCTGTACCCTGCTTTCTTTCTTGCTTTCTATATATATTTATATACACTTTTTTTTGGAGTTCAGTATTTTACGGTTAGATCAAGGGTATTCAAAAGATTCCCCAGAGAAATCGCTTCCCATTCGTATTCTAATATCTTTCATGTTCTAAAATTTCTTGAAAAGTTCACCGTGAAAAAATGCTTCCCCTTCCTACGCTTACCGCACTGGGTAATAAGTATGAAGTTTTAAGCATCGTTTACCCATTACCATACGAAAATTCTTGGCAAGTAATCTTAATGAATTGTTACTCATTTTATAGCTCTGACATCGGTCAATACACTTTATTAACTATGCATGGAAAATTTAAACATTTAATTTTAAAAAGGCTAACTTACTTTCTTTGAATTGCAAGTTTTCAACAGACGTGTTTCAAAATTAACGACAATGTCTTCAAATTATAAATTTCAAATTGATAGAATAAATTTTAACTATTAGAAAACTACAAGTATTTATTATTTTTAATAATTTGTATCAAATTTAAATTTCAATGCATGTTTACTTTTATGAACTTTGACCACTATAAGCAGTCAGTCATCTAGAAGACATTCAGTTAGATGTTATTTGCTTGCAAAATGAACTAACATATTGAAAGATTTTAAATGTTTTTATCACCTATTTAATTTGGTGATTTTTCTTATGATTAACATGACAGTTAAAATTTCAGGATTAGAGAAAAATTTAAATATTAAACATGTGTCACAGAATTCAATTTTCTATATACATTTGATTCATTAATATAAATTACATGAATTTAGAATATTAAACTTCATCGAATATAATTAGTATTCTGATTTATTTATTTCCATAAGATATTTAAATTTTCAAGACAAATATATTACAAGAGTTGTGCTAAAAATTTAAGAAAAGTTATTATAACAATAAAAAAAAATTTAATTATTCATTAAAAATCACAACAAATATAAAAGAATTCTAAGGAAATTTGAAAACGCTGAGAAAGATTTTGATATTAATTAAAGGATTTTTAAATTTTTATTAAAATTTTTTATGTAAATTTTAATTTTTTCTTGACTTGTGTAAAACATCATTATCGTAATAAAATCATAACCAAATAAAATAAATTTTGTTTAAATTTAAATTTAGATTGTTTCAATATTAGATTTAAAGTAATGAATTATTTTTTGTAACAAAAAAAAGTAGTGAAAAGTTTATAGTAATATAATAAAACAAGTTTTATTATTATTTCCAAAGGATATTTAATGAAAACACTTATCAGAATTTGAAATAACTCTTTAAAACGAGTTATTAAGAAAATGAAACGATATTTTTTAATATTTAGATTTTCATAAAAAATATATAAAGAATCGTAAATTTATTAAAATATATATTAAAAAGTAAAAATAATTTATATTTTTTATAATTTTATATAATAAAAAAAAATTCTTATATATATATATATATATATATATATATATATATATATATATATATACATATACATATACTTATACATATATATATATATATATATATATATGAGTTTGACAAAACTAACCTTTATGTAGATTATGAAATAATAATTATGAATTTCCATTTTCTGATTAATCTCTGATAAAAGCAAAAAATGTAATATCATAATTATTATTTCATACTCTACAAAAAGCATATTTATGTGTGTCAATTTCAAAATGCCTTTTCATATTTTAATGCAATCATTTCGTCAATAATTTCAACTGATAATCAGGAAAATATTATTCATACAATTTTAAAATGTAAATCTTTCCCTAAAAATAAGTTCATTACTTTTGGAGTTTTTTAATTAAAAGCTAATATTTCAATTTCAATATTTTTAAAACTCAATTTTCTTATTTTACCAACATTAAAATACATAGAATATTTTTGTAAAACTGCCTTAGAAGGTCCTCAGTCATTTTAGATTTAAAAAAAAAAAAAAACAATATTTTAATTTTTAAAAATTTATAATTTATAAACAAAATGCAAAATTTTATCTAAATTAACTAAAATAATCTTATAAGCGTTTACGATTATCATTAAACTTTTGCAGAATTCTTTTATGCAATAACAAAATGAATAAAGCTTTAAAATTATATCACAATTTTGTTAGTGAATTTAATTTATGTAGGTAAAATCTGAAAAGAGTGGCTTTTAGAAGCTTTTGAATCTAATAATTCTAAACAATAAGGCAATACTTGAAACATTAATTCGCATAACTTGATAAGAATATTTTCTAAAGTTTATATTTGGAGCAAGAAAGTTATAGGAAAATTAATGTAACATACTTTAAAATAATACATGTGTAGCCCATTACTTATTTTATGCATTCAGAAGTGATGAATATTCAAGAAGTGAAGAATAAAAATTACTTTTATAAGTGACAACATGTTAATATAAGTAATGTCTGTATAAGTAATGTTTTAATTACTTATGAGATTAAATCTGTCATGCTAAAATAAAGAGAAGTTTAATTTAAGGTAATTATGAAATGCATTACGTACGTTTAAATGACTGATATCATTATAAAACCCTATTAAAAATTCGAAGAAATATACATACAAAACTCGCAAAGATACACAATGAAAGAATAATTAGTATGAATGGAACTCTGACCGATTCACAAAATATAATTTATGCCTATAAAAATTCCAGTTAAAAATATTTTTACAGAAAAATTTTGCTATATTTATAAATATTGAAAAATATTGTTATTTGTACAC
Source organism: Latrodectus geometricus (assembly GCA_026290005.1). Taxonomy (NCBI): domain Eukaryota; kingdom Metazoa; phylum Arthropoda; class Arachnida; order Araneae; family Theridiidae; genus Latrodectus; species Latrodectus geometricus. The sequence continues at coordinate 9,197 of JAPDSC010001593.1, forward strand.
TAGCTTTTTGTGATTGTATAAGAAATTTTATAGTTTTCATAAAAGTACATCAAAATATATACATAATAATGTATATTTATTCTTTTCCAAAGAAAATGTCTTTACTATGAAATATGCATCAAATTGTAACGAAATTCCCTGTCATTCGAAATATACTAAGGTTTCTTAAACTTACTTTGAAACATTATAAAGTTTCTTAAATAAAACTTTTATTAGTAGTGCACGAAAGATTACCCCGCATTTGCCACTATTCTTTAGTAACTTCGATTTTGGGTTAATTTTAGTGAAATAACCCCAAAATGCAATATTAAATTTCTTTATTATCTTCTGATTGCCTATCAAAATAAAAGGATTTTATAATTTTTTGGCAGTTTCTTAAAACTTAATTGCGTATAGAAAATCAAGAAATCAAATATTTTTTTAAAAATAGTTTCCCAGTTAAATGAGCATATTTATGATTCATTTAACTTGATTTCATAACTTACTATTTACTAGAAAAATACATAAACTTGAACGAAGCATTTTTTTTAATGAATATACAATACTCTCTCTTTCTCTAATATATGGAGAAATTTTCTTTATTATCAACCAGCAGCTATTCATTTACCAATATTCGATTATTCGAAATACTAATTTCCTGCTTAAAAATCTAGAACTTGAAATATAACTTGAATCCCAGATCCATTGCTTTTACGTTATTTTCCCATGTTTCCATAAACCCATTTCCATTTGCAACAATTTTCCTTACAACTTCTACTGCAATTTGAAAATGCAGAAAAATAATGATAAAAATATATTCCAGCACATGCGAGAGTGGTTTGGAATATTTAATGAAAGGAGAAGACAATAAGTTTTAAATGGGGGATTATCCGTGGTACTTAAGTTCCCCAATGAAAATATATGGTAGCCAATCCCGCTGAAGGACTGAAATAATTTTTAGAAATCAGGTTCGTATATTAAAAGAGCTAACTACCTCATTTCGGGGATTTAATGACGGTGCAGCGAATAATTTTTTTTCATTCTCTTAAAAAGTTACTAACCTCCGCAGAGAAATAATAAACCTCTTAACGCTTTGTGAGAGCAAAGTCATTTATCTAAGTTGAAAGGGCCTTCTGACAGTCACCAATAATCCTCGAATAAGATTCTTGAAGATTTCGTACCCAAATCTCCCCATCATTCCTTTCTTAATATACTTTTTCTATGCCAATCTAAACGCATAATCCCAGAATTTTGTAAACTGCTTAATTAAGCTATAACATCCATCGATGGCGCTTGCATTTTTCTACATTTTTAGAACTAAATATAAAAGAGTCATCGACTCAAGAAACAATCGGTATGATGTAGCCTCATTTGTTATCCAGCATTTCCTGAATGAAGAAATTTCTAGAATCATACTTTTTATCGCTTAACAATTAGTATTGTAATTTTGGAAAAAGAGATTAAAACTACATTTTTGTATAGAAATTAGTAATTAAATTAAAAATAAATACATTTAAAATCTGCATGCAAGTAACATTCTGGTCTTCATTGTTTTTAATTCCGATTCAAATTGCGCCTAATTAATAGGAATTATTCAAAAAAATTATTAATTCAAAGAAATACGTTATCATGAACTTTTTCTATATTATCTATATTTAATTAGAATTTTATGTACTAATTAGTAATTAAGCCTTAATATCAACAGATTAGACAGCAAAGATTATAATTAATTCCCTTTTTAACAAATTTAAGTTTCATTTCAAGAAGCTTGGTATTTATACTTTAGATTAAGTAGAAAATTAAAATATTCAATTGAATTCTCTTCAATATAAATATAGACAAGTTATTTATTGTCTAAAAATGTCAAAAATATTGGAGTTATTTTTGCTTAAAGTTATACATAATGAATAAGTGATTCTTATTCACTTTATATAAGCGATATAGGAGCATTTTGGGTTTCATTAGCTCAATCTAGTTTCATGTTCAACAAAAATTAATTTACACTGGATTTATTCCCATCATATCTAAAAAAAATTTTAATTCAGGTTTTCCTTAAGGTTTTTGTTGTTAGATCTTTCTTAACAGTTCACTGTGCTGTTTCAGTCCAACATAAATGTAGAAATTATAGTTACAATAAACTACAATGATTTTAAAAAATAATTTATAAGCTATAATTGATCTTTAGATGGAAATTTTTATTAGAAATTACATGGAATTAAAATAAATATTTTTCTAATTTATTAGAAAGTGAAGCAGTAAAGAAATAACTTTTTCTACTTATGTATATCAAATTAAAAACTGTGACTGGTTATTGAGCTACAATTTTATATTATATAATTTGTATTAACTGTAATGGCATTTGAATCAAAAGTTATATTCTATAAATAAAAATACGATAATGAATAAAAAAAACAAATAAAAAGTTTTTACTGCAGCTTATAATAAATTAATAATGACACTGTTCATAGCTTTATACAATCATTCAATTAAAAAATTCCTTTATACAGGAATGTTGTTTTTGTGGGTTCTTCACTAGAAGATGTATAATGGAAGCTATATAATGGTTGAATTCATGGGATGTTTTTCAAATTTGGAACAGAAACATATATGGTATGTTTAATAACTATCAAGTAAAATACATAAATGTATTACATCCTTATAAAAATCAGTATATATTTTTACTTTTTCTAAAAAGATCAATTCTAAGCAGATACGTTAAATATTTTTCATCTATCACATTTATTGTAATTTTGTATTTAGACCATGAATCAATAGGAGTTAGAATTTAAATCCTTGACGAAATATTTTAAATGATAGAATACAACTTCATTTTTCATCGTTACTAATAATTGATATCATGTCATAATATAACACAAAGTAAAATGGAAAAGACCTTTTAATACTGATTGTAGTGCAATTGCATCTCTGGGATGAAATATATCCCTGATAAAAGAAATCCTTACATTTGAGAAAGTAACAGATATGTTAATTTGTATATACACATTAAATGTTATAACCAAATATAATGAAATGATATCTATACATTATAGAACATAAAAGAGTTAGATTTTTATTAACATAAAAACAAATTTATTGGTTTTTCAAATTTTAAAGCTCCTCTTTCAAAACATTGAACCAAATGCACATAAAAAATTATTTCTAAATATTAAAATTATAGAAGACATTTTTGAATTGTTATTTTTTGATATTAAAAGTGTTTGTATTTTTAAATGACCACAAACAAACTTTTGAGAATTAAAATTTTGATTTTTACTCTATATGTATAATTTTGAATTAGCTGTAATGAAATGTATTTGTTAAAAAAAACAATGAATATTTTTATAATAACCTTTAATCAATCATTTCTATGTCTCAACTTCTCAGTTTTTAGAACAATGGCCTGTATCCTTTTTTGTTCTATCTTCATAAAATATGTATGATTTACTTGAAGAAAACAATGTTAAAAATAAGCTGAAAGTGCAGAAATTTACTTACTCTAAAAAACATATAAAAACAGATTATAAAAATACAACTAGAAATAATAAAATTTCAACTCATAGATTTGATAAAATTTTTTTTTTTTTCAAACTTAACTGAATCTGAAAAATTTATTTAAGATTCAGTTAAATTTTTAAGATATTTCTTTCGTCAATTAATAATTCTTGCATCAGTATTTTAAAGACAACTTAATATATAAAAAGAATTCTTTTACATTGTTAGAAATTAAATAAATACAATGCTCCAAATAATCAGAAAGACAAGTTTCTCTAAAGATATTTTATTAATTATTATATGAATAACTAATAGAGTAAGACTAAATTACTTTATTATTTTCTAGTATTTTTCAAAATACATTTCTTTTTAATATAAGATTATGGTTTTTAAATGAAATTTTTCATTAATTTCTGCTTAATCATAAAAAATATTCTTTGAGAAATTTTTTAGTTTTTTTTGCATTACATTTAAGAATAAAATAATTATAGAGAATGTATTTCTTCTGTTTATCATTCGAACACTAAGCCAAGTTTGAATACCAGATTCTTAAAAAGTTAAAATCAATATTATGCTGTCTTCATAAATGTTTTCTGTATATTGTTTCAAACCTTGTATTGAAAGGACAAGATAGCATTAGTAATATTTTTAAATCTTCTCTCTAATCATCTCTCATCTCAAATTAAAGACTATCTTAAGATAATGTATTTATCGATATATTTAGAGAGCGATTGTTTGCTTTCATTAACTATGTATTTTCCATTGAAAAAATATTTCAAATTTTGATTATTTTTTGTATATTATTTTTTAAATTAAGAGAAATGTGATTTTTTAAAACTACATTTCCTAAAAGTTATTAATTTTTAAGTGGTTAATGAATAACTATAATATGTTTTATAAAATGTACTTCTTCCATGAATCAGAATTTAATATTAAAATAATTTGCTTTAGTATTCACTAAATCAACAACGCTTAAATTTAGCGACTTAAATCACTTCAATAGTGATTATATTTCTTGATTTTTCTTATACTAGCTTCTTCTTTTTTAAGTGATTGGAAACAGAAAATAAATCTCCAAATTTCACACTAAACAGAGAACTTTTTAAACTTAATTTCCTCACTTTTAATAATATGTTAACAATTTATATTGTTCACTTACTACTATTTTAAGTATTTTTAGGTAGTACTTAAAAGAAATAACTTAAATTTCTTACCCAATTTTATGAAACTTTATGATTATGAATAAGACTAATTTAATTCCAAAATTACAGGCAGATACATAACATTATTTTTCTAAAAATGCGTGGCATTACTTGTTCGATAAACTAATACCCAACAAAATAATATATTTAATTTTTCGTTATTTGAAAAAAAATATAGTAAACTAACTATCTAAAATTTAAATTCGAGTGGGATTTTGAATTTTAAATAAGCAAAATAGTGTGTGTCTGACTTTAAATTACATAAAAGCAACATGCTAATATTTAGAAATATAGGAATTTTTAGTAAATTATTTAGCTTTTTTTCTAAAACTCCTGTAGAAATCACAACTATTAATATATATTTTTAATTGATATTTATCATTTTTAGATAGTTTGATTAAAATAATTCAGGTTTCTTGTTTAAATTAGTATTGAATCCTTAAATTTTTTCTAATTTACATGAAAATAAATTTTTATCAAAAATTTACATTCATAATTTAAGGTATAAAATTTTTTTCATTGACTCTGTATATATCTGACGTATTTAGCAGACGTTTTTAATGTACTATCAAATATAACAAAGAAGTTTCAATATTGTGCCACTGAAATTAGCTATTTCATAGCTCTATAAATAGCACTTTCCACTCATTGGGAGCTTGTGCATATAAATTAAAATGTCTAATATTTCAATACAGTGGGAAAAGGTTGAAATTCTTAAATAGTGTTATGAACTATTTATTTTAGTTGCATGACATTAATGGACAGTTAAAATTAATTGAAAAAGATTTAATAAATATTTTATTAACATTTACTTAGTTTTTTCTACCTTAATAGGGAACAAACGAATAAGTGAAACTGTCACTTTTTTCATGCTTTCCATTAAAAGCAATTTCTTCATATTGTGTATATTATTGAGTATATACATAGATATTCCAGTATTTCTTTTTAAATATAATTTTTTTAACATTAAAAATCTTCTTCAAGTATATTTAATGTTTTAGTAACTGTGCCTGCTTTTTTTACACTACTAGTGATTTTCTATAACTATTAATTATCTTATTAATGCGAAAGTTTTATCATATATCTGTACTTGAAATATCAAACTCACATATACTGGTTTGTTTCCTTAAATTGATGAAGACAAATGTATTTGACGAGTTTTTCACTCTCTGTGAGTATAATTTAACTCGGTTGCAATGGGTGAATTCAGAATTTGGTTTAAAAGTGAATTATGCATGTGTTTTAGTAAAAACTTAAGATTATTCAAGACCAAAAAAGAATTATAGAACGTTTGATATAAAGCTTATTCTGGTTCTGGGCATAAAACAATAATAGTTATGTAGTACCTATCATTCTCATTCAATCAAATCGAAAATAAGTTTAAAGAACAATTTATTTATATTTTTATATAGGATTTTATTAGAAGAATTTTACGTATGATGAATATCGAAATATTTTTCCATGAAAAATAGTTAACTTTGATGCAAAATTTATGTAAATAATATGCATGCTTAACAATAAAATTTCCTTGATGATGAAGAATTTATTCTATACTTTAAAAATTAAATACAAATTTGAAAAATACACTTCGGTTGAAGTTTCATACAGCTACTGTCAGATCTTTTTTTAGCAACGAAATTTAAAATAAATATCTGTTATGGGCAATTGTATAATCAAAATATTTATTAACTATCTAAAGAGTTTCAATTAACAAAATATGATTTAAAGTATTTGACAAATAACATATTACTCTGATTATATTAATTGATTAACAATTAATTAATGCTGATTATATTAATTGCTACTAAGTGTCCATAAAAGGCACTCGTGTGCAATTTATTCATTTAAAATTCTTGTAAACTTACTTACATTGTTATTTGCTCTAAAATAGGCTTATATTTTTTGGTGAATAATACTTATATTATATTTTACTTTTATATATTATAATATTTTAGTCAACATATTTTAATGATTAATATTTAAATTTATACTTAAAACTTTTAAACGAACATCATATATCATTAAATATAATATATTTATTAGTCATCCTGCTTAAAACTTTAGAAACAAAATAACATTTTTATTTTTCAATTGTGATAAAAATGATATTTTATGAAATATATAAATATAATCAGGTGCATTCCGAGGAAAGTTGTTTTAAAAAATTTTATATTTTTTAGAATTTACCTGCTTGCAATTGCATGAAAATATGCATATTTGTTTGTAAATCTTAAATATATACTGAAAATTAATCATCAAAAATGTTATTCCTAAAACTATATTAAAAACATTCTAATTAGTTTTTACAAAAAACTTTCTAAATTAAATTTTTTTTAGTAAATTTGTTATACATTATCATCATTTACATCATATAATTGAAATGCGATTTTAAATAGCAAATGAACAGATTGCAATATAGCTTTTGTAAATTTTGGAGCCAATCTAACATATAACAAATACAATATTAGAATTATATCTTTACCTGACTTTTGGCATCATTGAAAAATTTATTATGGAATATAACAGTTTTTTAAGTATAAAAAACTAAGTTGATTTTTTGTTTTTGGTCAAAATAAGCCCAGAAATAATCACTACACTTTCACAATAAAATTTTGACTAAAATGCCAATTCATATAGTTTAAATTAGAAATAAAAATGAATGTTCTATTTAAAAGTATTAAAATTGAAAATTAGTCCTTAATTATTAATTTAAATGAACCATAGTTTTTACTATATAACTACATATAAATTTTAACTATGCATTCTACGTAAAATGCATAGCTAAACTTAAAACAACCTAATAAATAAACCTATAATATTTTTTTATAAATATTTTATTAACTTGAAAATTTTAATTATAATATTCAATGACAAAAGTAGTTTTTAAAACTTTTTTTTAATGTTTTCCAAAGAAACACTGTGATAATTTTAAATTTAGGTCGTAATCTTGAAATTCAATTACTAATTATTTAAAAATGTATATCATCATAATTGCAATTAGATTTATAGAATATAAATTCTATTAAATAAATAGAAGCAATAAATAAACTGTAAATTTATCTAGTTTAATTAATTCAACTTTTAAGAAGTCTATACTTCAACGCCTTGAAACATAATTTTTTTTGGTTTTATTTATTGCGTGACAAGAGACCTCACTTTTTATCATTAGTTATTTAATCTAAGTGATCAGTCTTGATACAAGTAATAATTTGCTGGTGGTAAAAATTATACTCATGGACATAAATTTATTATTTAATTATAAATTTTAAATTTTGAATTTCATTAATTAATTATTAATTTTCTCAAAGGTAATTGTAAAAGATGATGTAAAACTGCTCATTGGCACATTGCATAAAAATAACATTTTAGTTCTTATTTAAATATGTATTCTGAAGGTTGAAGGTAAATGCCAATATAAGCATCAATAATTTACAACTTTCAAATAAATATTAAAATAAATCATCATAATAATAATTTAGAGCAATTTTAAATTTTGAATTTTTGAAGAAAATATGCAAAAATAAAAACGTTAAAAATTTATAACACATCATCAAATAAAGAGTTGTAAATTAAATTAATGATTCATGCCTTTCATTAAAATATGATTACAGGAACTACATAGTTTGCTTGTTTGAACAAAAATATTTTCTACTAATAATAGAAAATATAATATTTTCTAATAATAATAGAAAATATTTTGCTGAAACAAACAATGTAGTTCCTGTAATCATATTTTAATGAGATAAATATTAATTTAATTTATAAACTTTTATATAATGATGTGTGATAAATTTTCAACTTTTTTAATAAGTAATGATATACAATAAAATATTTGGAAAAATTAAATTTTAAAAATTTAAGAAAATCAGCTAGTTAATGGAAGATAAGTGAAATTTAAGTGATAATACACATTAAGTATTAATATAAAAATCGCATAATTTTTTAATGTGAAAGATAAAATCATATCTGGAAATTGTTATTAACTACTACATTTTTCATTTATGGACAGAAATATTGACTTGATTCCAATGTGGCTTTGAATTAAAAATTCATTTAACTATCATATATATATTATTTATTTTCAAATTAAAAATATTTTACTGATTATTGAACAGTATAAATTTAGATGCAAAATTTAAAAGATAATCATTCAAATTTAGTTGTGCTAAAATACATATTGATTTTTTGATCTCACATAAATATTCACAAATATTTTTCATACAATAGCTATTAATCTTACAGGATTAATGAATTCAAACTTTTTTTTTTTCTCTTAACAAAATATTGAAATACGGTTTTTTTTTTTCTGTAATACAAAGTTTAACATATCTGAAACTGGCTTTTTTAATTTTTTTAAATAGGTATTTTATCAGAAGTTTCTCAAAATATGGACCAATTGGAAAGTAATCATACATTTCAAAGCCTTATCAAAAATTTATTTAACTTATTTTTTTCTTCTAAAATGCTTTGAAATAAGTCTATTTTCAAATTTTAAAACTAATTTTAATTTTGATTTTCTTTAAGTACATAACAAAGTTTGCTGTTTTATTGAAAGCAATAATATCAGCTCATCACGCGATAACTGTGGTGAAAACTAAAAGAAATTTTTATAGAAATTTTAACTTGATTGTGAGGCAATGATTTCTTTTCTTAAGAATATATATGAAACAAAATCTATTTATTTTTCTCCATATACTCTCTCTTCCAGCATTTTCACTTATCCCTTTGCTGAAATGTGGTCCTCTGAAGCTGGGCACATCTTATCATACCGGTGACTCTTTGAATAATTCAAAAAGTTTCCACCCCTTTCTCGTATGTTTTGCGGGGGTGAAGAGGGTGCAAAATATTCTGCTTCCATATTCCATATTGAAAGGGGGCGTTCACTTCAGCCACCACTGGCATCCTTCTGATTTGTCACCGTAGCGCCTCCAATAGCGAGCCGTCTCATGATATTGCGTATTAATATAAGGAAAGCCTGCGTCTTTCTTGCGTCACGAAACTTCTCATATCCTCATTGACCAATAAAAAGTTGGCAAAACTCTCCGTGATAACCGAAACATAACGGAAGAAGTAGGAGGAAGAAATATCAAGAGGAAACTTACCTTATTAAACAGGAGGTTCTTGCGAGTGGAAAAGAGAAGCAGAAGTGGCGAAGATCCTGGCGCGATTGAATTTCGAGATGTCCTTTGCAAGAATTCTCTGTAAATTCTTTCCCCCTTCTCTCCCTATCTTAGTGAACTGCGCAGGGGCTCTAAACTTGAAAAAGTCCCGGAGTCAGCCCCGGCATAAGCGCTGGGGGATCGATGCACGTTCGCAAGCATGCTAACTAGGTGGAGAGGGCCCCACCAGACTGATGCTGTTCTGATAGAGAACACTAGGTTTTCAATCAATCGAAAGTCCGCCTTTTACACTCACGCTCCTAAAGTCCCCTCTCCCCCTCTACAGAGTGGCACCCTTTCTTAACTACAACCAACCATGAGATTGGGAGGTCCATGAGGCACTGGTTTACTGCAGAGAGAAAAAATTCAGAGCCATTCACATCTGGAGCAAAAAATAACCACATCTATCTCTCTTTTTCTCCCTCTTTCTCTTCCTCGCATGTTAAAAAAGCGTTTCTGAACCAGGCTTGTTTAATAGTCTCTCCTCACCGTTTCCCCATGAAATGACTATTAAGTAACATGACTCTTTCACTCCCGCTCTAAAAAGTACTAATGAAATTAAGTGTGTCTGTGATAAGTCTTTGGTGAATTAAACTAGGAAAATGTAATTTGAATATGAAAAATATTTTTTCCTCGGAGCAAAAATATGAGTTTATTGATACATTGATTTTTAAACTTTATATGTTGAAAAAAACATCGCTGTATTATGTGTGATTTACTTGCTATATAAATGTATTTAAGTGAGAAGAAATATAAAGGGATTTTAATAATTAAATTTTTATTTAAGACTAATTTAAAACTTTTTGGTTGATAATACTGCCTTAAATTTGTAATAAAAAAGATTGCATAGTCTTTATTTTTAAGAGTTGTAAAAGAAGTAATGATTTATATTATTGAAGATAAAGTATAATATTTTAAAATAAGCAACTACTGAAACTCAGCAAATAATGAGAGTAGTAAAATTAATGTAAATAAAATTTATAAACTTTTTGATTTAAGAATTAGCAAACATAATTATTTTAATTGTTTCAATGAAAATTTGTGATATTTTCATATTTTTTATATCTTACAATATTTTTACTCAAATTTTCTGATTCGATATTTCAAATTTGATCTGGTCAAATCTTTTCTGATTCAAGTTTTTGTGATATTCAGGTTATTACTAACGTGTGTGTGTATGTGTGTCTGTGTGTGTGAGATATTTAGATCTTCCATTAAATCACAATAATATAGAAATGAACACAAATTTATTGCCAAAAACTTATGATAAATTTCAATGTTAAACTTTAATTAAATTAAATTCAATTCAATGTTATTAAATTCAATTCAAATTCAATTCAATATGTTGTATTAATTCCTTCCAAAATTTTTCATGAAATCAGGACTATTGTTTGGGACTTAAACGGGTAATTATATCATGCCCTTTTAAAGTGAAAAGTAGCCACTTTTATGCAATATAATATAAATTCTTTGATGCGACGTAATGAACAGAATAAGGACTGAAGGTAATTATAAGGGATTTTATCATCCATTCTGAAAAGCCTTTTCGAAAGATATTTCTTAGATAGTAGCCCATGTTCACGTGTCCACCCGAAAACTAACAAGCTTCTATCCCAGACATGCATATAGAATACTGAAACACAACATCCATCTCCTTTAATTAACAGTGAACAGGATCGAACTTGCGATCTTATGTTCCAATGAGCACTATTCTAGGAATATAATAAAAAAATATGGATGTTGAACTTCTGCATTAATGTTAAAATGCTGAATTTTTAAACTTTTCCACTGAATTTTGGAACAAAGCATATTGTTTATCAAAAACATTTTCTATGCAGCAGTTCAATGTGGCTGTCAAAATAAGCCTGGAAGTAAATTTATGAAGTAACATTAATCTGAGTATATTTTTCTGTCTTAAAGTGTTTTATCAATGCAGTTAATTTGTAAGCAGTTTTGAAGGGAAAAATTTTCAACAGAATGCTTTTAAATTGATTTAAAAAAAGTTATCTATTTTTATCAGATATCTATACATTAATTAAAAAAAATAGTTTGGCTTCATATTTGTACAGGAAAAAAGTGAAATGAAGTAATCAGACTTCCCCTTACGACACAAGGTGCGATTTTAAGGATTGTTTTGTTTATTTGCCTTTCAGTTGTCTTTTTTACACAAAAAGGTTAATTGTACCTTGTCCTACAATTTAAAGTGTAACCACAACAAACATAGAAGCTTGAAGCTGGAACTGAACGCCATTGCACTAGCCATTTGCTAATAAGCTTGACTTTCTACTGTGAGCTGGTAAGTCAGTTTTTATCTTTTTATATTTTATAAAACTCAGTACAGAGTTTGCAAAGCCCAGTTTGACCCTCGTATCAATAACCATCTGATTTAACACTAGCGATGCTGTACTTCAAGATTAATAATCCTATGGGTAAAGTTTTGCTTAGAAGTTCATGAACTATTTTGCTTTATGACTAGTGGTGCCGAGAAGTTTAGTTCTGAAAAATAATCAGAATTTCATTCCTTAGGCTCTGTTTACTGATTTTTAGAACCAATGAGAAACTAATTTCTCAATTAATAATTTTTATAACAAAATAAATATAATTCATATTGTATTTACACATTATAAAATTTAATTAAAATCAAAAGTGGCTGTTTTAAGAATTTTCTCGTAAGCCAGCTGTAAAACCATTATAATTACGAATCCGAAGCAATCAGGGTGGCTTTTTTCTGCTCTTTCAAAAGTTTTTTTTTTCTTTTTTAATCATTTCTAAACTTATCTATTTTTATTTATTATATTCGAGATCCATTTTCAATATATGACATTATTTTGAAAATGAGTCCTATAAAGTTGAACTAATCTGCAGGTAGATGGCATTGCCTGCAAAGGAAACAAAACTTTTTCATTGGAATTCGAAAATATTAGAAGACGGAAGCAAAACTGCAACAAATGATTTAATTTGTGTATGTGATGTTTTTTATTAAACTAATTTTCTTGTGTTTGTTAAATTAAAAAAATATAAAAACCAAGAGGCTGGATTATTAGTCATTATAGCTAGAACATAACCATGTTCTACAGCCACAAGAATCACAACTAAAACCTGTACATATGTTTCCCTGCGCAAACAGAAATGTGAATGTAAAAGCAACTTATTCCAGCTTAAAAAGAAAATCGAAATAAAAAACTACATCCTCCTTAAGAACTTTCAGTAAATTAAATCAATAGAAATTTTTAACAAATATTGATCATTTACTTGGAGAAAGAAGGAATGTCAAATGAGAATAATGATTTTCATTAATAAATTAAAAATACATACTTGTCTAACACTATATAAAAGTTTACATTTGTTAAGGTAGTTCATCATGGTTTGTAGCTATTTTTTGTAATTTAATTGGTATTTTTAACAAGATGAAACAATTTATTCAGATATTATTAAGAAATGCTTCTAAATTAAAATTGAATATAATTTTAATTGGATGAGTTAAATTTTTAATGTGAAATCAGTTATTAAATCAATCCTGTTAAATACTTTTAATTTTTAAATCTTTCTGCACAAATAAAAATAGCAGAGTAATAAGACATATATAGGGAGAGTCATTGCTGACAATTACTATATCTTCAAAGAAAACTTTTTTTTATTACTTAACAATTTTGATTTTTCCATATATTTCGATGATATCCATATTTACACTGAAAAGTATTTCCTACTCTTTTAAAGTAAATAAAAATATTGTAAATTCAGATGAAATCTATATTAATTATCTGGGTATTAATTAAATAACGTAAAAACTTAAAATTGTGAAAAATTGTTACTATGTTTTTAAAATATCATTTTCATGATTACGGTCATAAACACATTTTCATTTAATTAAAATTTTTTTTAACCAATTTTAAAAAATATTTTAAAATATTTTAAATTAGAGGTTAGTGTACATTTTACCATTAAAAGCAGCTAAAGTTGGTGTATCTGTAATACAAATTTATTTATCTAAAATATATTAGTCATATTTTATCATCATAAAATATATTTTAGAAGGGCTATTTGATATCCTATTCTATTTTAATATTTAAATTCATCAAAAATATTCAAGAGCTTATGCCAGTAAAAATTTCAAAATTTAAAATAATTATTATTAATATTGTATGAACATATTTAATTGATTATTGCTATTATTAAAATAATAATTGCAATATGTTTAGTTATATTTTCATAAAATGTAGTACTAGAATTTCCCTAGAATAAAATGTCCTATCTTAAGGCAAAAATATTTTGAAGAAAGTCTCTATACTTCAATGATAAAAAAATGAAGAGTTATGTATCTAAATATTAAATATAAAGCTTACATAATCCTCATTAATCAGCTATTATATAATTTAATTAGGGTTTTCACTCCTCGTTCAAGATATCATATTTTCACTACTCTTGCTGAAGGTGAAGCAACAAAGGGTATCTCATCATTTTGATATCAATGATAGGGCAGCTGCTTTGTATCGGGATGAAGATAACTTTCGTCTTAGTTATCTTTTGTGCGAAATAGTGCATTTGCTTTGGCGGAGGAGTCCGTTCTCTCAGAAAGGTAAAGAAGAGAAACAAGTGAAATATGAAGCGTGGGGGGGGGAAGGAATAGGTAGATTGCTAAGCTGTGTTTCACTCTGCACTTCGATCTCCCCAGTGACAATGCAGTGTCATAGGGACGTGTCAGGGGAGGAATTCAAGGATCGAGTAAGGTGGGTGGCGAATGAAATAGAGCGTATGTCTGATTGGTGTGGGGGAGAGGGTCAGCAGAGAAGACAAATCTCTCGCATCCAATGACAGTGTCCAGCGTCCTCTTGGAAATAGCCACCGAAAGTAGCGATTACTAGGCCAGGCAGCCATTAAGGAACACCAGTCTTCTCTTGGAAGAGGAATAAAAGAGACTATATGAGCCATAGATCATTGAAACTGCTTTCTCCTGGGATTGGTAACCATGACGACCAAGTGAACTTTTTTTGTTCAGGTGACAGCAGGAAGGAGACATGGCCAACTGGTCACTTTCTTTGGACATTTTCTTTTTCGTGTCTATTTCTCCGTTACTTATCTTATTGTGTGCTTCAGCACATTATTTTCTCCTTCAACTATCTTCATCTTTATAGAAAAATTTTCGCTAAAAAAGAAAAAATAATTTCTCTTATTTTAACAAAAGAAATAACTCCTTTATTATCATGCGCAGTTTTCAAAAATTATTATTTTTTTCTTCGTCAAATGTGTTGGTATTAGAATCAATTAAAAAATTATTTTCCTTAAAAAAATTCAAAAACGTATATCAAAATTAATCTGAAAACATATAATCGGAGTTAACAGTAATTTCATTTTAAATGGGCGAATAATATTTTTTTCACTAAGGAAATATTAAGAGCTTAAGCATTAATTTGGCAAAATATTTTTTCTTAATTAATTATAAAATATTTTAATTAATAAAGAATCTTTAATTAAATTACTAAAAATTAATAATGTGTCATTAAAAATTAATACAACAAAATTTTTAATAACAGAGCCTTTTCAATATTATGTTACGTTTCAAAACAACCAAAGTAAATCAAATTTTTAAATATATATTTGCTAAAAATCCTTCTCTTACATAAAAAATCCAAGTTTTATTATTTTTTGTAAAACAAAATCTAAATATAATGATATAGCTAGAAGTAATACAATTTCTTTACATAAAGGGAAAAGAACAGCTTTGTTTAATGTCGTATATAAATTACAATTGATTCCTTAATAAATCGAAAAACAAGTATTTTACTCAATATTTTAAGACCAAATATACTTTATCCATGTTAATAATTTCACGCAAACTGAAATGAAGAATGTTATAAATATTCTAGATCCCACTCTGCATTAAAATAGTTAAATATTTATTTAAAAAAGTAAAAAGCGTTTTCGAAAATAAGATAGTTATTTACTTAAAAGCAAGATTTAAGGTGTAAGCACAGGTTTTCATCAAAGAATAATAGGAAGTAACTGCTATTTGTTCCTTTCTTTTTCTATGGAATTTTAAAGAATCTTCATTCAGTGCTTAATTTTAAAGAGGCTTCATTTATTGATAGCTTATATCCCCAATGTAAAGAACATACTAGGATTTTCCCTTTTCATTATCATATAAATGAGAAAATTACCATTCTTAACACTGACTTGATTTCAGAATGTATCATTTCCGAAATTTCTTATAATGGTTTGTTGAGGAAACCAACCAGAATTTGATTTCTCCAGAGTGAAAATGATTAAAAAAAATGAAAGATTATCTTTGTATATAAGCAACCCAAAAACGAAGGAAATAAGAGAGATGGAGGAAAAGTTTATATTGTGGAAAACTAATCTATTATACGAAAGTAAAAGTTATCTATAAGTAAAATATATCATTTAGTTCCTCTATAATTTCTTTGATAAAGGATTTGTGCATTCTATTATATCACTAAGATTTATTTTAAAACAATTTATAGAGCTTTCAACATCATTTTTTGTTGTATATATTTCTTTTATATAAAGTTTATTCTCTACTACAGTGAAATTTTTTCTCTGCAGTATAAATATTTTCTCTATATAACAACAGAGTACAACAATTTTTTTCTCTGTATATAGAGATATTTTTGTAATAAAAAATGAAATTCTTTTCCAAACGTGTAATATATGAACTTTAAAAATTAATATCGTCTTCCAATTTGAAAGAATATCTTCATTGGTCATTTATTATTATATTAAAGTGTTTTTGGTCGGGCGCTTTCAAGTGATTTCTAAATGAATAAAATTTAAATCAAATATTTCAAGAGCATTGAATTCAATGTCTAATGATATTCTAAGGAAAATTTCTCCAAAATTGATAAATGTGACTTTATGACTTAAACTGAAAATAGCTGGATTTCTTACTTTAACATAACATTACACTTAACATAACAATAGGTTTCACAGACAACAGCTTAAGATTTCAAATTTAGTTGGCAGTTCTCAAATTAAGTGTAAAGGGAAATCGAGTGCAGATCCCGATAGCCCATTATCAAGTAGAATAACTTATAGAAGAAGATACAATCTCTTTGCTATTCATCTATTATTCTTGCATTTGATGAAACATTCTTTTTATTGAAATAATAAGTTCAACTATCAATTTCATAAAAATCTCGTTATTTAAGAACAAATTGAATTGAATAAATAGATTTAAATGGATAGGAAATGAAAACAAAAAGATTTCTTACAAGTAAAAATGATATATGCTGTCATTTTAAGATAATATGTTTTTTGTATTTACCATTGCAGTATGCTACCAAAAGTTTTAATTTTACTTGTAAGTAAAGGTTAGGGAAAAAGACTTCGAACTTATAAATTACATATATCTTTGATGCAAATTTACTACAAATACTTAAATATGATTTCTTAGAAAGGCATTTTAAAAATTTTCAATTTTTTATAATTTTACTGTTTATAGTCTTCTATTTTAGTGTCTCCTATTACATATTCTCACATTTATAAATAGTTTTACAAATATTATTGGTTGTTTTTATGAATTTGTAACTAATTATTACAGTTCAAAATTACTTTTCATTAATTTATAATTAAGATAAAAAAAAGACAATAAATATTATAAATGATATTTTGAGATTTAACAGTTTGTAGGAGTTACAGAAAGCTTTAATAGAAAGACATTTTAAATAAAAACATTAACAAAAAGAAAAAAGAATTTTCTTTATAGGATACCTCTTCCTAAAATCTAATTTAATATATTTTCTGTGTTGCGTAATTCAAATTTATTAATGAGATAATTTTTCTAAAGGACCATTATAAAAATAAAAAGGATAATATATTTTAAAGAAAAAATTAATCCCAATAACAGGAGGCATTCAAAGAAAATTTGGTTTTAGTAGGCGATTTTTATGTCTTTAAAAATTACAAAGAACAGATTGCTAATCAAAAGATCCCATAAAATTTAAAAATAAATTTTCCATATTTTTTAGCACATTTTATTTAGTTAACCAATTAAAAAACAGGAAAAAATAGTCAATAAGAAAACATATTGTCATTTTTCAATAAAACTTAGTTTATTTCTTATTATAATCACATGGAGCACTGTCGGCAGCTTTTTGCAGACATTCATATGTAACAAGTAAGAAAATTGAAGAACCAACAGTAATTGATTTAACTGCATAAATTTGATAGATACACACCTTATTTAAAAGAGATAGAATGAAGTTTCTGCTAATGTATAAATTGCTATAGCGATCTTCTGCATACAAAAAGAATTTCCTATAACGAATTATGGATATTTCGAACGAACGATGAATTCTCTTCTTTGTAAAATGAAGTTCATTATACCATGAAAATGTGGATAGCAAAGCAATACAAAGCTTTTATAATGATCTTAAATGTTATATTCTTATAATAAACAGAGAATAAATAAATATATTTCGAGATGAAAGATAAAAACCAGAACTCAAGGTTCTCTCTCTCCCAACATATTGTCCAGTTGGTAACTGAATGTTTAGCCTTCAAGAATTCTGTTTAATGGCTCGTGAATTCAATTCCTCCCTCCAAGTGCGGGTACTTTTAATGGTTTGGGAACCATTTTAAACTGTAAGTGCTAGTTCAATAAGCTTTCGTGTGCAAAAAGTGACCGTAAATCGTCTCTCTCTCTCTCTCTTTCAACCAAACTAAATCAAACTTCCCAACATGTTGACGATCCAAAGCATAATTTTTATTTGTCATCCACCATTTGGGAGCTTAAAAAAATTGACTTGATTTAAAAAATTTGAAATCGAAAATTCTTTTTGACTTTTACCAGTTGCTCAATGTAAGTCAAAAGTAAGAACTATTTAAAAATCAATATTTATTCATCTGTAACCTTTCCAACACTCTGTAAAATTAAACTTAACTTGTGGTTTTAATAAAACAGCTCTTTTGTTGCAATATTCAATAAATTAAAACACTTAGAAATATAATGAAAACAGAGTAAAATGGTTTATCCCAAAGTACAATAACAAAAAATCAGTATATTATTGATTAATTTTTAAATATTTTATCCTAGTATTTAAAAATTAATAAATAATGTACAGAATACATTTTAAATACTTCATACTAACATTTCAGCTTAAAAAAAGTAAACAAATTTAAAAATTTCAGAATTTTTTTTAAAAATAGGGACGTATGTTATTCTTTTCAAAATAACTTGCTTGATTATGCCACTTCTATAAAAGATGAATAATTTACACTCAAATGTAAGTTTTAATTTAATAAAGAGTGTTAGAAAAAGTAGTCTAACATATTTAATTAACTCCTTAAATTATAAAATTAGAATTTATAAACCTTTAGCAATAATTTACATCACCTTCACAACTCTTGCGGTAAACTAAAATAACAGTTAACTTCCGTATGTTTCACCATTAGGGAAAAAGCATTGTAACCACTAACAGGTTAAAGTTAATAATAGAAATCAGTGAAAAAAATCTAAAGCCATTTTGTGATTTCCGAAATGCGGACATTTATTTTTCTCGTCAACGTTTTTCTCAATCAACTAGACCTTCAGCGTTTTATTTATTTCCTTTTAGCAACCGAAGAGAAAAGCTAGTCGTGCGACAACTCCGGGTTTTATAGGGCAGCGGTCTCCCCCTATTTTGTGATTCCCTTCCCCCCGCCTCCTCAACACAGCTCCTGAGAACTTGCGATCGTTATTTTTCCTCCAGTATTTTATATCCGTGTGCTCCGAATCACTAATGAAGGTACTATCTTTTTATTTCTCTTCCCCTATTCTTATCAATGAATCAGTTCATTGCCTTACTTTTTCTGCTTTGTTTTAATACGAACTCTTTAAATAAAAGAAGAAATCGAAGAAAAACGCCCTAAATAAAGCTTTTAAAAAAGTTAGTTTTTACATACACAATCAAGAAAATATTTTAACTATAGATCTCCGCATAGGCTATAGAGTAAATAATCATTGCAATAAAAGCTACAGTCTATTTCCATAAATCAGAAACAAGTCATCATTATGCTGATTGCATTATGAATGTAGTTATTTTGTTACTAGAATGGAAACACTATTTTGTTGATTTGTTTTATCCATACTTTTATTAAGAGCTAGATTTTATTTGAATACTACTCAGATGGAAAAATGAAAATTAAATATGTAAAAGTAAAATATAAAAAAAACATCAATACGATGTTGAAATATTTAATGGAAACAGTATATTTAAAAATTTATTTCTGAATAATTATAAATATATTTATTTAAATGAGTTTCATTTCCACTGAATTTTGATTTTATAAGATCAATTTCTGCCAAAATACAAGCACGTTTATAAAGGTAAATACTGTGTTAAATAAACTTATAAACATTGTTGAATAATTTCTGAGGGTAAATTTTATTTTCTAATCAAAATTAAGTCTCAAATAGAAAGTCTAATATAAAAGTTTTGTTAATTCTAAGAATTGTAAATAAAATCAATACTGTTCTTGCGAAAGAAAAACTTTTATGAAATTTTACTAACGTAATTTTGAACAAGAATATTTTCTGAATTCAATTTTCTTTAGTTTTATATTAACTGCCAATTAAATTCATAAAATAAATTCTATTTTCATTTATATTTAAATGTTTACAAATATTAAAGTACTTTAAAAAAAATTTATTGGAAAATAATTACGTTCTTTCCTTTACTACTCTTAATAATTTGAAATTTTATTTAAAAATTATATATATATATATATATATATATATATATATA
>JAPDSC010001593.1:29867-54577 GCA_026290005.1 Latrodectus geometricus
TTGGTTAGGGTGCCATTCTCGTTACCGAAAGGTTGTGGGTTTGAATCCCGGATTATCCAAAGATCTGTCCTGTTCATTAATGAACATTGAGGCACATAAATTATGTCCTAATCACAATGATATCCATGTTCCCATTCAATTTAATACTTCTGGGGGTGTTAGGACCCAGCCTTGGGTTTTCTCTGGCTTGTGACTCTAAATTGGAAAACCCAGATGATGATGCCATCTGTGAGTCAAAATCGTTCTTTTACCCTCATAGAGGGTACTCTGTTCAATAACGGAAGGCACACACTCTTTCTGACTTCATTCACTCTGTCCCTAATGGGTGGACTTGGCTTCGCGAATTATCATATTAACAATAACATGATATTACTTATTTTATTTATATTATAAATAATGTATTATTTAATTGATCACCCTCAAATTAACATTAATTATTAATTTTGCAAGTTTGAATATTTCATGTTATACATTTCATTTAAATTTCACAAAAAAATCTCTCTCATCTTATCTTAAAATTTATTATTTCCTAAAGGAACAAGTAAAAAGTGATGGAAAAGTGAAAAGAATAAAAATAAAGATTGTTATTTCTATAATCAAATTTAAGTAAAGCTTAAAAAAACACAAATTATAATTGTTAGTTCCAAATTTAAAATTCTAGCATAGAGTGAGCATAAGAAATCTGAATTATTTGAAAGAAACACCACTTATTCTCTAATGCATCAAAATTTATATTACGGTAAACTATTCTGCTGATTTCTTACCAAGAGTTGTGAAAAATCTTTAATGAAAAATGTAAAAAAGGTTAATTAGTTACGATCGAGGATATATATAAGCTTTAATAGTCTTTTTTAATATTTACAAAGAAGGAACAATATGCATTACGTTGTTCCTCGATAGAAAAATACAAATAAATTTCTATTCAAGTGTCTTTGCTATAATTCAAACTGTTATTTTTATGAACAATACCATTCATTTAATCCTATTTTTGTAAATATTTTGTGTCATAAATATTTAATATTTCCTAATGAAAAAATCACTAATGGATTATCTATATTATTATTCCTTATATTTCTAAATTAAAAGCTGTATCTGGAACTCAACTTTTAATTTGGATTCCTACAGAGTGTATAGAAAATCAGTATTTAATAGGAAGATATATAGATATTTTAAAATCTGCAATGTTAAAACAAAAACTTTATAAATCAAAGCAGATTTATAGATTTTAATTCTAAATGGATTTCACCTCTCATACTTAATTTTATAAAAGCTCCATATTTCCCTACTAAATATCATGAAATTAAATTAGACTTGTCAAACGAAAAAAACATTCTCACTTAGAAAAGTTTTAAAGTTACAAAAATTCTTCTTTTATTTTTATAGATTTTTCTACATTTAATAAAATTTTACATTGCCTTATGAAACAAATTTAGAATACTTCTGTTATTTTTATTTATGTTTGTTATTCGTAAATTTATAATTGAAGTTTTTAACTCGGATTTGTAACTTTTAAGAGTTTACTTTTTATCTGGTTTCTCGAAAAAAGGAATAACTAATTCTTCCGAATCTTAGTGCAACCTTCTTCTTCTCAACTAAAATGTTGCCCTTCCATTTATATTCTTGACTGTTTAATATTTTTTAACCTGTCTTAGGAAGCTGAAGAGCGCTTTATGTGACCGGAAGAACATATTACAACAATCAGAGACTTCGAAACAGGAAAGAGTAAAAAAAATATGATAATAAAAAAGTAAGAAATATTTTTACTCTTTAAATTGCACAACAGAACTCTCCCTTATATCCCTATGTGGATGCTTTGAACCGAGAGATTAAATAGCTTCTTTTATTCTTTCCTTGTTACTAACTCTAAAAATCACCACGAAAATAAAAAGCGTCCCCCCTCGCTTCCATAAAAAAATGAACGTTCAAAAGTCTGAAATAAAAGTGCGGGAAGAAACGAAATGCAAGAGTTCCATGATTCGCAATGACGTGACGTGACTCTCAAGTGGGAAAACTCAATTACAGTGTAACGCCGTCTTGCTCTTATTGAAGAATATTTTTATTCAAGAAGACAAGTCAATCTTAAGATTAATGCTATTCACTAGGCATGGCCCCAGAAGCCACGTGGGATCAAGGCCTGACGTTTTCTTCCTCCCAGCTTCTGACTTAATGATAGGAGGAAAAATAGAATAAAATGCAACCGATATAACACAATAATGGAGGTAGTTAATATGAGAACCACCTCGCCCATCCACCCTTCTGTTTACTGTGGGTGTTTTGGATCTCTCCTTCGATAGTCTTCTCTTTTTTTTATTGGAATAGTCTTTTATCTCTTTAAAGAACTACTCTCTTTCTTATGATTTCTATTTCAATATTCCATTATTCGAAAGATAAATGGAAAGCATGGGGTGTTAACTGCATTAGAACTGCTTCAAATCAAATGGGGTTCTTTGGGAAGAGAACTAAACTTCAAAGTACTTGCATTTATATTTTAAATGAAATAAATCACACAGAAGACTATAATGCCAATACAAATGCATCTTCTCCCTTTAAAAAAAAATATTTAAAATGTATTAAAATTATTGTTTGAAACATAATTTAACCAGTCTATGTTGTTGCAGATATTTAAGATTGATTCGCATCAATTTTTTTGGTTACTTTTTAATGGTAAAATGAAGATTTAAAGAGAGAACTGAACTTTTATATATAAATGTATGTATATGTATACATACATATGTACATTTAATTAAGACTCTTTCACTCATCCAAATATTTTATCCTCCTTATAATATTTTTTACAAAATTCCATAAGAATAAATTCTTTCTAGAACTTTCTCATTAATTTATATCATTTAAGATGTATTTTATTACCTAATAACACATACGAGTTAATTATAACCAGCTTAAATTGATTATAATTATAATTAGCAATTATAAGTATGTGTATAAAAAGTCACTCTTTTAGAGTAAAAAAAGTTCATAATAAAACAAAATGTGCATTAAAATGTTAAAATTTATAAACAATGTAAGAAAAATTTCAGCTTCACATATTGCGATAGTTTTCACATTTTAATACACATTTTATGATTTTTATTCTTTAGCTTATCTTTATTTGAGATTTTTAATGCACACATTATGATTTTATTTGTAAATTGTTCATATTTGAGAGAGAAAACAATCATATAATTAACTTTACTTTAAATAAAATAATTTCTATATTCATATTCAACAAAATTTATAATACACTTTTATCTTGGCTTTAAGAATTTGATTTTGTTATAAAAATATGATGTTTGATGTAGTTTAACAATAAATATTATTTTTTTTATTTCATCACTTGGATGTCATTATTGTTACATAATGCAAGGAAAATTTTTTCTAAATCTTGTATCATTAAAGAATAGTGTAATTTTAATATTTTGTTGAGCAAAAAATTCATAAAGTAAAAGCCTCTTTATTTTTATTAGTTATATTAATTCTTGAACTTAATATTATATTATTACATTGAACTTATAATGTATGTTTTATTGTATCGAACTTCATTTTCATATTTAAGTTAAAACTTTTAAAAAAGTCCATTCAATGCTCTTAAATCTTTATTGCAGAATTGCGCATTTAACAGAAAATTTGTTCGTCATAATATAAAATGAGGTAAACCAGCATTAGTTCATGGTTACAAAGAAATGAGATCATTTTCGACGAAAAAGCTTAATATAAATATTGTAAAGAGGAGTTTCAATTCTAATTTAATATTTATTCATTACATTTTTTTTAGTAATTCATTGCATTTTGTGGATAAAAAAATCATCCAACTCATATATTCCTCTTATAAGTAGAAGCAATAAAGTTTGAATTATACATGGTATTTTAATTCCTAAAAAGAAGAAAAATAAAAATGTAATTTTTTTTTTTGTATAAGGCATTCTTTTTTAAGTAAATTTGCAGAAACAGAAATTTCAAATTTGTACCACAAACGATTTGAATTGTTCTAAGACTTTGACAATTCAGCCAGAGATTAAAATTCTTGTAAGAGATAAAATGCTTTAAAATTTCCTGAGCAAAGCTTGAAACTATTTTCTACACAGTTAACATTTAATATTCAGTACTTAGATAATCTATACCTAGTTTCATTGTTCAGAATATTTGGCTTGTATGTTTCTGTATTTTAAATTTGTAGGAAAGAAATTACTTAAATGCCTGAAATCAAAATTATCTTTAAATATTGCTTCAGCTTTTATCAAACTAAAATGAAAAATATTAATCATTACAAAATATATTAATCAAATATTTATTAAATCTACTATTAATGATATATATTTGGCGAATAACATGTGATATTTAATCATAATTAAGTTTTTAATTATTGATTTATCCCATTAACCATTAATAAATGATTATAATTTTATTATCCCATTAACCATTAACTCCTAATGAAATTTAAATCGTTCGCTTTAACTGACTTATTTACAATTTTTAAGGGCAATAAAGCGAAATTAAAGATTTTTATTTTTTTGTTTTATTGGAATAAGAAATGCCTTACATGAAGATATAATGAATAAAAAAATTAATTTTTAGGAAATAATTTCTTCAAAAATCCATCTGGAACATTAAATAACAATTTACATAAGTTGAGAAATTATTTTAGATTTTTCAAAATACTTTATATTGTAAAATTTTACATTAGTTATTAGACTTTAATTTTGAATTCATTATATTTTATTTTTCAAACAGTATAATTTCCAAATCAATATTTTTGCTACATTTTATCTGTGTTTTACACTTATTCCACTTGATAAAAATTTTCGTAACAAAATATACAAATTTTATACCTCAGACGAAATATTTGAATGCGTCATTATCGATTGCCTATGCTCTATTAATTATTCACTATTTTTAATCATCTATTGTAAACGAAAATAAATTGTTAAACTTTCAGATATCATTAAAGCTTATGACTTGAGTCGATTGATAAATCAAAGCCTCTTTGGAAAAGTTTCATTTATGGTACGACGCATTTGCTGCAAACCTACCTACACACACAATCTTCAATAATGTATCCGAAATCTTCGGACAACAACCGGTGTCTGTTGTATCGAGAGAGAGGGGTGATAAGTGGAAGATCTTCAGCATCCCTCTCATCAAGTTGCACTGATTGTAATAGTTTATGAAGAGAAGCGAACACTGCGCCCGCCAAATCTGAACTTTATGCATGGGCATAGGAGAATAAATTTCCTTCCAACTAAAGAGAAAAGGATTAAACATGAGAGCTTGGAAGGTCATTGGAAATGATAGATGATGGTAAGATTATGCGGGAAGAAGGGAGAGATAGGAAGTACCAGTGAGGCAACACACAGATGGAGAGTAACTCTCTGATTGACGGAAGACATGAACAATAGGCATCTACAACTCCCCCAACATACTACTATGTGTGCAAGCTCATTTACATGCGAATGGCACTCCTCGACTACGAGATAAATTGGATTTCCACATTGGAGGTCCTGACGAATAGGCGCTTTAATTTTATAACACAGAGGGCCAAGACCCTTTAATTCGGAAATGGGAGAATTTCCATTGCTACCAACCGACCTACCAATTTAGGCAATTGGATTTCCCAAAATCCGTCCGTTCCACCCTCTCTCTTTGCTCTCCTCTCTATCTTTTTCCGTCCCTACCAAACATCCCCCCCTAAGAAACTAAGTCACTTTGACTACGGGTTAATTTGGGTCAAGTTAAGCTTAACGCTTGTTATTTTGCCTCGTCAACTCCACATCCGTTCTCTCGCTTTCATGCTCATCATGTTTTATTTCCGCTTATCAATCCGTATTCGCCTTCCCCTGCTCTTCGATATGCTCCCGATATGGAAAAGTATATTTGCTCGGAAGTCAAGAGGGAACTCTTTTCAAGCCGCCGACACTCTCTTCGGATTTTCAGGATTGAAATGAGCTTTGTAATATATAGCATATGACTTATGTTTGGATTACTCCCAGTGATACATCCCGTAACACACTTTTAGATAATGATAAAATTTTTCCCCACGGTTATCAACTGTGTCCTGTCTCAGATAGAAATGTTTCATACAATGAATTATAAAAGAATACAAAGATAGATTTATGTAATTTGTATAAGTGAGAAGAAAATCAAGAGATACCTATATTAGTATCTTTTACTATAAATGTTTTAAAATACATCTCTTTATAAAAAATATTTTAAAAAACATCGCATTTCTTTCACAAATTTTTGTTTATCTGAAATTAATGTTCACACAATTTCAAAATCTTCTCCTGTTGTATTATTTCATTTGTGACTTGACAAAAAGATTATTTACATAATATCAGTATCATAAAGTAAAAAAAAAAATCATAAAAAATGAAATATATATGCAAAACTGAAATAGAATATGTGAAGTATTTTTAAGAACATTTTAATTTTTTCAATCTTTGGATAGGATGAAAATAATTTTTAATAAAATATTTGGTATAATTTTAATACTTTTAAATCACTAATATAAAACATCTAAACTATCTACTTGCATTCACTATGGAATGCAAATGAATTTAATGCACCCTTTAAGTATTTTTTTAATGTGAAAATTATTTTTTTTCGTTATGGTTTCAACATTATTACTGATATTACTTTGAAATTGTTATATATATTGATGTCCCATAAATATTTGAATTTAAATAAATACAAAAAGTAATTTAAAGGAAAAATTTTTCTGGTAATAATTTAGAAAGAGCAGAATTTGAGCGTAGTTTAATGCTATAAGCCTTCGTTTTCAACAGTTTTTATTTAAATTAGAACAAAGAATATTTCCTTTATGTCTTCCATGTATTCTTTTCTTTTGCAACAAGTTGTTAATTTAATTCAAACTTTTTTAAAAAAATCATGAATGAAATGATTATTGAATTCAATCAATGTAATTATTTAATTATGGATTAAAAATAAAATGTTTTAATTAAGTATTGACTCAATTAACTATAGTTGCTGAATAGTATCTGAAATTCTACCAATTATAACCCGAGCAAAGAATAAGCTGTTTAAGGCATCATAAATATACTTAAGGGGATTTGTATGTCTCGTATTAATGTCAGAATATTGCAATACATAAATTTCTTTTCTTTGGTATGTAAAAACATATAAAAGAAAAGAAAGCTGTCACAATAGTTAGATAGTTAAAATTCTTAAAATATTCTTGTACTTAAGTTTATGTAATAAAAATGCATATAACAATGAATTATATTTTTTAACAAAGAAATGTTGATGAAAAGCATTTCAGCTTTATAATATTTTAGACCATTTATAAGCAATTCATTTTTAATAATTTTTAATATATAGCAATCAAATACGTGCATTAATTTTAGTTAAAACTAAAATATGAACTTTAATAATTAAACATTGATAAAAATTTAGTAGAAAAACGCATTTGTGTTTCGTGAGTTTACGAAAAATAAACTTTTACATGAAATGTGAATTGCTTTATATATCAAATATAAAATTAGAGTTTTTACATTTAAGTTGTGGTTGATATTTACTATAAATTCACATACATTTTACTTTTACTTTTTTTGACATGGTAATTATATTAAACTCTAATCAAAAAAAATTTTAATGCTATTTATACTGTACTACTATGAAAGTAAAAACGCGTCTTTCTTCATATTAAGAAGTTAGAATCTTATAAGAGAAAAACATAAAAAATAATCTATAAAAATAGATTGTCCATTTTTTAACTAAGCAAAAACAAATGATGTATAAATTATTCACAAAATTATACAAAAGAATTTTTTTTCCTCTGCAAATTTTCAAAATATATTCTTCTTTAAATAAATATACACTACTGGCCATTAAAATTGCTACACCAAGAAAGCGACATGCTACAGACGTGAAATTTATATGAAAGGAAGAATGTGCTGTGATATGCAAATGATTAACTTTTCAGCGCATTCAGACAAAGCAGGCGCCAGTAGTGACACCTACATTGTGTTTAAATGAGGAAATTGTTCTGCTGGTTCTTCATGCACAAATTGCATTTGAACATTGTTGCCTGGTGAAAAGTTGTTGTGATGCCTCGTGTAAGAAGGAGAAATGCGTACCAGCACGTTTCTGACTTTGATAAAGGTCGAATTGTAGCGTACCGGGATTGTGGTTTATCTTATCGCAGTATTGCTGCTCGCGTCGGTCGAGATCCAATGACTGTGAGCAGAATATGGAATCGAGGGATTCAGGACGGTAATACGGAACGCCATGCGGGATCTCAACGGCCACCTATCACTAGCAGCCGAGAAGACAGGCATATTATCCGCATGGCCGTAATGGATCGTGCAACCACGACACGAGCCGTGAGTCAAGAAACGGGGTCGTTTGAAGACAACAAGTGTCTGCTCGAACAGTTCGACGACGTTTGCAGCAGCATGGACTCTCAGCTCGGAGACAATGGCTGCGGCTTCCCTTGACGCTGCGTCATAGACAAGAGCGCCTTCAATGGTGTGATCAACGACGAACCTGGGCGCCCGAATGGCGAGACGTCATCTTTTCAGGTGAATCCAGGTTCTGTGTACAGCATCATGATGGTCGCATCCATGTTTGGTGGCAGCGTGCATTCATCATCGTCATACTGGCCCATCACCTGGCGTGATGGTATGGGGTGCCATTGGATACACGTCTCGGTCACCTTTTGTTCGCATTGACGGTGCTTTGAGCAGTGCACGTTACATTTCTGGTGTGTTACGACCCGTTGCTCTACCCTTTATTCAAGCCCTGCGAAACCCTACGTTTCAGCAGGATAATGCCCAACCGCATGTTGCTGGTATTGTACGGACCTTTCTTGATATGGAACATGTTCGGCTGTTGCTCTGGCCATCACGTTCTCTAGATCTTTCACCAATAGAAAACGTCTGGTCTATGGTTGCCGAGCGACTGGCTCGTCACCAAACGCCAGTCACTACGGTTGATGAACTGTGGCATCGTGTTGAAGCTGCGTGGGCATCTGCACCTGTACATGTAATCCAATCTCTGTTTGACTGAATGCCCAGGAGAGTAACTGCTGTTATTACTGCCAAAGGTGGTTGTTCTGGGTACTGATTTCTCAGGAACTATCCAGCCAAATTTTTTGAAAATTTAATCACTTGTTATTTCTAGTATAATATATTTGTCCAATAAATATCATTTTGTTATCTGCATTTCTTTCTGGTGTAGCAATTTTAATGGCCAGTAGTGTATTTATCAAAAATAAAACATACACACATTATTTTTGTGTAATTTGTATGTAGAATGCCTTTATTATTGTGTGTAGGAAACTTATTTAGTTTGTACTTATTTCAAACAGCAATGACAGAATTGCATAATGCATGACAGCTATTGATATTAAAAAATTGATTGAAATTTACATTTAACCATTAAAGAGATTTTTTATGATAATACATTAATAATAGATTGTAATACATAAAATTATGTTAAAAGTCACTCTGGCTCATCCATAAATTGAATTATTTCTTTTATAAATTTTCCCACTGAAGCTTTAAATGTTAGCATCGTTTAAGATGATAAATGTTCTACACATTATTCCTGTATTTTGATGTATATAAATCTCACATCGCTTTTTCTTTTTATAAACTAATGACGTTGAAAGCTTATACTGTCATTTTCGGCAATTCCACTCTATATACCGAATTGCTATTTCCAAAAGAACTACTTCTACACATATATGCCAGTTGATATTATAAGCTGTTAAATGAACATTTTAGTATGGAAATAGGCTTACTGCTAACGTTTGAAAGGCATTAGTTAATTGGTGAAGAAAATAAACTTCGACTGGTCTCAAAATCTATTTAACATACTAATGTTATTGTACCAAGGAATTTAATCAAATAAAACAGATTGTAATACATAATAAATGAAAGAATATTACATAAATAAGGATTTCTTTATGTAATAGAAGAACGGGTTGTGTATTCTTCTATTTATAATGGTACTAAATGCACCAAGAAATGCGATAGCAGAAAAGTTTTGATAACTAGACGCTTTATGGATATATTCTCCTCTATTCGTCATATATCTGTAAACCGTCATTGTTGTTGTCATTAGTTTTCTTAGTATTGAGCTTATCGTGTTCAAATTTGTAATTAAAATAGTTTGTTAATGTTCGTGGACTATGAAGAATAAGTCACCTATAAAGTAACTCTTGCAAAACATTTAATATAAATTTGATTACATTAATATATAAATGTGTGTGTTTTGGAGTACGTACGATTATAATGTTGCTGCATTGTAACATTTATATAGATTATTTATCTTTTCTCGTATATTCTTAAAAGAAATTTTAAGTTCCTTTATTTTTTATTTTTGTTATTTCAGCTCTACTTATGTTAATCAATCAGGCAATCTACTAAATAATGCAACATGTTTCTTTCAGTGCATCTACTTATCTCCATCGCAAGATTACTTTTGAAAACTTTAGTTTTATGAAGAAAATAAAAAAATTGTATTCTGTGAGAAAATTAAATGTAGGCAACGCGTTAAGCAAACTGGGACAGGTCTTACGTCTCTCAATCTCTGACTTTCCCATTGCCATCCGGCAAAAACAAATAATGGACAATGGACTCGAGGGCTTCATAAAAAACAAACCAAAGATAGGAAATCCATTGTTGGAGAAAGTCTTTTAATCCCACTAAGTATGCACTGGACTGAAGATGAATGGTTCAATTATTGATAGAATATCCAGTGGCTCTTACCACAGTCTTTTTCACCAGTTTTTCCATGTTCTCGTGCTTTTAACATGATTTTTCTTCTATTTTTTTCCCCTCGATTCTTCCCTTGCGATTTTTTTCATTTCTTTCCATCGTTTCAGTATTGTCAACAATTCCTGATAAAGTAACCTTTTTTACTCTTGAACATTTCGCTGTTATTTCCTTGTCTTGGACTGCATTCCCCCCTAACCCATCTATAGATCCTGAGAATCCATTTTCTCCTGATATATTACTTAGCGGTCTCTGCAAGGAAACCCAACAGCTAAGTTTTCCTTCGCCAACAGAAAGACTTTCTTAAACTTATTTATTTTCTTCTGTTGTGTCATTTTTCGGATCTAATGCAATTTTTAATCTTTCAGTATTTTATGGAACAGAAAGAGTTAATGACTATCATATATTTATTCTTATCCGCTTTTATATATGCCTTATAGATTTTTATTGACTTTCATGTTATGGGGTAATCTTTATGATTTTAAGGAAATTAAAGTCAGTTTATTCCTATTTTCTTATCCCATATCGCTCATCTACTCAATAATAAATTGTGAACATTAAATTTCTGATGAATATTCAAACAATTTAAAGTTTGAAAAAGAGAAATTATATTTCCTTTTACAATTTAACTACAGAATTATTTTTTATTACATACGATTATTACTACCACACACATTACTAAGTTTTCGGGGGAATTTTCTGTAAAAATTAATTTAAATCAATTTTTTTCAAAATTATATTTATTGTGGGGGACAGTAATGATGATTTTTTATAGATAAATATATATAATTTTAATATTAACACAAGCATTGTCTAGTCCTATTTGATAAATGCAATTTGACATCACAATAAGTTTAAAAAACTATTTGTATTTATATTCCACAATTTGAATGTATCTGATGATAAAGCTTTGCAATAATTGTAAAAGCCTCCATTGGTGAAATTTTTTCTTAAGTTAAAATGCTGTAGAAAAAAAAAGCTTAAGCATCTACAACAAATTATGAATTTTCGAACAATATTTACTCATTTTCTGAAAAGCATATTATTATTTGCCTATCATTTATATGTTTATTATTTGCCACCAAGAAGGCGATTTCTTAATATCGGAATACTAATGAAATGCTTTTTTGACATTCATAACATTTTGCTTCTAGAGAATAAATTAAAAGTTACTTGAAAGGAGCTGGGAGTAGCAAATCTACTTTTGCTTTATGCATTTGTCAAATAGGTGCTTGGAAATTTTTCAAGATTCCTTCCTTAACGAGATGTTTATACGTCCACTATCTTAATAAAAATTTCTAAATTGTAATAAGAAGATTAGATATTGAAAAGATTTACAACAGTCTTCGGCTGTAATGTAGTTCATTATATGGTATCAAAATAGATAAGTATACAGGATTCATATAAATTAATGACAGGATCACGTTCTTTTGAATGAAAGATTCTGACATCAATTTATCTACTGTTGAACTATGGGATATGCAAATTATGATTCTGATTTTTGCATGCGTGTCTTTTGCGTAAGTACTTGAGGTTTTTCTATGTTTTATCCTTTGTGATGCATTAATATGGCCTAAAATCAATAAAAATAATTGAATGTCCAGAAAGGGACACCCTTTTAATAAGTAAGTAATATACTTAATAGGTATTCAAATGCTTTAAAACTATTTTGGTTATAGGTTATGTACTACATAGTGTCAAATACTACATGGGAGTACATGAATTTATTTCATGTACTCCATTTATTCATGAAGCTCTCAGGTTCGTATCTCAATTAACGTGTGTACAGAAAACAGAAACGCGACATACAACTTCCTTCTGTATACAATCTCAGATGTGAACATGGGAGTATCCTAGGCTTCCTCCATGTGATATGTGAATACAGCTCCCTTATAAAAAGCTCTCCCAGATGATATCTCCCACAGTGGGTGTTCAAAAACAACATTTAAGCCTTCCGTTGTTTAACTGGAAGTGGCAGGAGAGGGAAATTTTTAATTTTTTACATGTTCTTAAAAAACTACTTTCGTCTCTTGTTTGTTCATTAATGAGACTAGAATAAAAATGTGGGGCTATCCACTCTCTAGATCACACTTTTATTATTGATTCTGAGAGTAAATTATCGTGAATTTGTAAACCACCCATATTTCTTTTGTTTCAATTGTTTACAATATATAGTACTTAATACTAAACTAAGAATTTATACCTATGATTCCGAGAAAACAATACGTAATAAATATTTAAAATAAAAAGACTGATATATAAAATATAGAGACTGATAATTAAGACCGTAATAATGACTCGTACCGTAAATATGTGTAGCATACCGAGCTCTCAGCCAATTAGAGTTCATTCTTTTTTATTTTGTTTCAGCGCTCATTCTGACTAAAATCTACGTGGTTTCGAAGCCATTACAAGCATTTCCATACAAGAGGGGATTTGATTTTTATTAAAATCAAATCCTCATATCAAATCACCAACCAATAAGTTATCAGCTTAGTTTAGCCTTCCTTGAGTAATTAATGTATATTGGTGCAATCAGGAAACTTTATTTAAAGTTTACCCAGAAAACTAATGAAGAAACATTACATGTTATAATATTAACCTTCAATTTTAATGAATAGAATTTTTTTCTGTGTATAGGTGCATTGTTAAATATTTCACAATTCATTGACCAGTTGTAGTTTATTTGGGAAACCTTAAATATGTTGCTGAAAGTAGCATAAAATATTTTTGTCGCATGCTTAGCTAAACATGAAAAATAAAATATCTTTGAAGAAAGAATATCATGTTATACCAAACAAGAAAAACATTTTCCTTACCTTGATTAAAAAAAGTTATAGAAAACATTTCAAAAGAAAAAAGCGAATTTTCTATTTTTATATCATGACAATTTTTGTGTTTCCAACAAAAAATACTATCCAGTGTATTTTAGTCTTAAGCTAATGCTAATGTAATGAGGACATCTCTTTTTAACCGATATAAGTATTTAACTTCTATTTATACATATTCTCATTCATTCATATTTTATTTTAAAACTTCATTAAAGTTTTTTTTCAAAACCCTATTTTTGCAGATCATTGTAATTTCCTTCCAAGATACATCACTATTCTTCAATGCACACTATTATTTAATATAAATTTATAACATTCTATTATTGTATATAAATATATAGCTCACAATTATTGTATTATAAATAAATATCATTGACAAGTACTGATGTTATTTGAAACTTGACTTGCGTAGATAGATACTAGTTCCAATAAAACTGAATTACTTATTCAAAAATAGAGTTAAAAAATTTATAAACTAGGGGAAAAAAAAAAAAAAAAAAAAAAAAACCCACCAAGTTTTCTGCATATTGGTTAAACTGTGGAAGCTCTTTCGTGTGTGAATTGTGTGATTAACATAAAATTTTATTACAAGATTTTTAGATACAAGGTATACATGCATCTAAAAGAAGTAATATTTTAAAAAATATTAACTATTTTTTAAAATATTTTAAAAAATATTAACTATTTTTTAAAATATTACTTCTCATTAATAAAATAGCATATATAAACATCTCATTAATAAGAAATACTTAATGAGATGTTATTCTAACATTTTGTAAAATCATTACTACATATGTTTTTTGCAATGATGGGTATCCTGGAAATATTTTTGCAATTCACTTCTTAAAAAAAAAGTTATTTTTTTTCTAGAATGATTAAATTTCCCATTAGAAGAACGCAAAGTGTGTCATTGTATGAATCAATAGAAATAAAATGAATACTTATGAATTAAAATTAACATAAAAATGAATAAATGGTTATCGAAAAATAATGCTTCACCACTTAAGAAAATTTTAGAATTTTTTTTACTGATTCATATAAAATTAAAGTAGTACAATAGGTAGTAAAAATGTGCTATTTATCAAGCAAAGCAAATTAATATGCAAACTCAACAATAGATGAAATGAAACAGTTGTATTAAGTTGCATATGTTCGCATTATGTTGTATAATGTCAGGTTATTAGGATTTCTACATTTCAGTTAAGCTACTAGAATTTCCACCTACTAGAGGTGGAAGTGATGGTACCTTATATACTGGGTCATCCAATGGGTGTGCCATCGTAGCCCCGAAAGTGGGTATTCTTAATTTAGAAGGGATCAAGTAGAAGATTCCGAAACTTGGCCTGCCACCCCCAGAGGTATCATTTCACATGGTGATCATTGCGACACCAACATATTACGCGGGCTCCAGCCACAGTTTTTAGTGGTGATCACGATGGATCTTCAATAGGATTGGGATTCGAGCCTCTGATAATGAAACTATACAACTTTCCGGTTACGAAAGCCCTAATCAACCAGGCTACCTCAGACTTTCGTTTAAATTTTATTTGATACTCAAGTGGCATTCATTGTTGTATAATAAGTGCTGGAGTGCTTAAAATTATATATGTTAATCATCAAAACATTATTTAAAATATATTTAATCAATAGCTCTTTATATAACTATTTTAAAAGAAACAACATTGACAACAGCTATTTCCTTAAGAACTTTTAATAAATACAGCAGTAAAAAGAAGATACGAAGTGAAAACATAAGTTTAAGAGTTAAGAAAAATTATAAAGAGAAATGAAAGATCTGGGTAAGATTCATAAAATTGACTTTCATGAAATCCACAAGTTAATAGCCATATTTGTTAACTTTTGGTACTGGGAAGTTCTCATGTCATTTAGAAAAACTTTTGCATCTTGAAAATTACAATATTATACGGCCATATCGTATACAATCAACAGTTAAGTGTTTCTTTTATAAATCATTTTTATTTGTATAAAAGTACCAGTAATTTGAATCCAAACTATTGTCATCTCAAAAATAAAGACTCATTATAATGAAGATTTTTGTAATTATATTACTTTAAAAGAATGAACGACTTCTTGTCATCATTTTTATGCAAAATGATGGTAACCTTCTGTACAACAATCATTCAAACAATTTCTTACAATTGATTAAGTTGATCCGTCACAATTATCCAAAACAATATAATTCTGCATTACTCGCCTGCATTTGTATTATACCTGATAAATTACTATTAGACTTACTCTGAAAATGCAAATTCATTGGATTTAGCTGAAAAACTCTAGATTTGTAATTAAATGAAAGGAAACATGAATCAGTTTACATGTTTCACATTGATCATTGATAGACATAAACACACTTATAAGCAATGAATATAAGAGAAAATATTTTTATTACGTATGTAAATAATATTGACAGATTTGCATAATTTTAATTACTGAATTATTAAAATACTGAAAAAGTTGAGTTAATGTAGAAAACATTTTACTTCATTTGCTTCTATAGAACATACTCCAGTGTTCTTAAGGAATGACAGACACATTACATTTAAGCCTGCATTTACTATTCTTATGTAGATAAAAAAAAATAAAATAGAAAAACAATATCAGAAATTAAATAAAACAATTTTTTTATAAAAAATTTGCATTTTTTTCTTACTAAAATTCCCAGCTAATAGCACAATTTGCTATTTCTAGGTCTAAAACTTCAGAATTTTACTAAACGAGTTACAAAAACTACTAAAACACTTTTCTCATTTTTAAAATTCATAACTTTGATCTTGTATAAAACAAGAAGAATTTTATCTCAAATGAAATACTAAGTTTATATTAAGTTACCCTTTTACACATCCGAACACTGTTCATAGGCATTTTCATATAAACAGAGTTTTCGTTTCAGAAAAACTTTTCATACAGAATGTGTCGTCTTCAAACATAAAAGAATAAATCCAGATAGCTCCCGATCACCCATACAGACAGACATTCATGTAGAAAGCAAAAGCATGATATCTATTCCTTGTTATTCAACAATGGTTGATCGCTATCATTGTCGAACAATAGGATCTTGCTCCGAAGATCTAGGTCCAAACACTAAACCATGTTGAACTGTAAGTTAGGCTAATCAAAACTCAAGTAATATCTTCTATTGAACCATAATATTGGCATTAAGAAGATGAGTATATCTCGTTCTTCAAAGGTGTGATAAAATAAGAGACACTATTAAGATAAAAACTTGATGACGATGAATTTTTCGCTAATTCACTATTAGAATCAATAAAAATACGCATCTAAATAGATCTATATCATTCGTTGCAAACCAAAATTTAATAATGCGTGTAAATCCCAATTTTCTTTGCTATTTTCAAAACTTTTTGCTTGAAATTTTACATTCATGTGAAAATCAAGTTTAATTTTTAAATTTTTAAGCAAGTTGATTCTTAGAAAAACACAAAATATCTTAGAAAATGAAATTCTAGCTTTTAAATATATGTATTTTTAAGGAAAAATGTTGGATTGCATAAGACCAGAGAATGTAATATTTTATATTAATACATGTTCATTATACTGTTATTGTATCCTGTTAAAAGCTGAAATCCGCAATTCATACCACTACTGTTTGTTGGTTGAGTTTTGTGCCGCAATGTCCAAAAAGGATATGCTGCTATAAACATTAAATTTTTAATGACATCTTTTACAAAACACAAGCACAACGTTAAAATTTTAAAATACAAAAATACATGTATATAATTTAATAAAAATCAATGTGATGAAAATAAAAAAAAACAAAGTCCACAAAATACAAAATATTAAATGAAGTTAATAAAACCAATTGTCTTTAATAATTCAAAAAGATTTCAGTGGGGTAGCTCTCAAAATCAAATCAAATAAAGTTAAAATATCTGTATTAAAAAAGAGTAAACGTTAGCTGTTAAAAAGGTAACATGAAATTAAAATATGATAAATAGTAAATGATTCACATCACACGTTTCACACCAGAGATTTAGTTCATTAAAAACAAATATCTGTGTGTGAAACGTGTGTGTTCGATACGAAGGCATGTCAAACGGACATCTGCACTGCGTAAAGATAAAACTAATGATGGGATAACGCAAGGAAATATGGCTCGCAATCTCTTGAGACCTGCATATTCTATAACTCCTACCAGAGAGAATATAAACAAATCTTTTTACAAACTTTCTCATGTCTGTAAGAAAGA
Source organism: Latrodectus geometricus (assembly GCA_026290005.1). Lineage (NCBI taxonomy): Eukaryota > Metazoa > Arthropoda > Arachnida > Araneae > Theridiidae > Latrodectus > Latrodectus geometricus. Next base: position 47,660 of record JAPDSC010001593.1, read on the forward strand.
TAGATATATATGGATAAAGAATAGCCGATGGAGTTTTAGCAGCTACATCAGCCTTATCATTGCCCACAAGACCTACCTGGCTTAGGATAAAACAGAATTTGATATCATATCCCTTGCCAGCAAGGTATCTACAGTTTAAAAAGTTTTAGACACAACAGGATGTTTAAAAGTGTTCGAATTTTTCAATGCTTCTATAACACTCACTCTGTAAGTATATAAGCAAATTTTATAATAATTTTCTGTATTCAAGAGTTGAAGAGTTGAAGGTTGGATGCTCTTACAGCATCCAACCTTTCTCACTCGAACGTAAAGGATGTTGTCTGTCAGACAGCATCCTTTACGTTCTTAGCGTTACTTAGTGTAGTAATTGAGAAATAGCTGCATTTTTTTGTCACAAGTCACCTAGTAACAAAATTAGTGTAGGCAGATGATCCACTAATGCGTCGAGTTCCTCATTTCATATGAGATCTTGTGGTGGCAAATACAAACTACAGACTGTAATCAACCATGTTGTGAAAATTCTCACGGCTACAGCCTATAGAGTAGTGTTTAATTGATTGACAGTGACGCGCAAGTTATTGGATGTTAATATACAAAGTTATTGGATGTTAATGACACTGCACCATCGTCACCACAGTCTTTTCTCAAGCAATTAAATCCACACATGTTAATATTATTAGCAGACTTTTCAGGAAGGTTTCCTAAAGTGCTAAACACGTGGAATTATGTACTGAAATTAGAGACTTGATGTCATCAAGATGTGAACACAAACCATGGTAGTTCCAAGAAACAAAGGGAGTTATTTTTAAATTGAAGATCTCCTTTCCCGGAGCTGGAAGGCGAGTCTTTCCAGAACATTATATACTCGTCCGAAGGATATAGGGAAACCAAATCAGTTTCTGACCAAGAGAAAGCATTACGGATGGAAACAGGTGATTTTTTATTTATTTTATTTTTTTATTTTATTTTATTATTTTTTTTTGCATCTTTGGAAAGTTTTAATTTTAAAACTTTCTCTGATTTTGATTTTGCAAAAGGGGCTTCTTTTTGAAAAATTCGGAAATATTTAATTTTTTTTTATATGTGAGGTAATATTGTAATATTGGAGAATTTAGTTTGAGTGCTGCTTGATTTGGTGACTTTTGTGGCAACAGCGGCATAACTGTCATCAGGTTGAGGAGTACGTGCAGTGACTAATCGTCTCGACTCTGGTTAATAATATTTCTGTTGAACTTTAATTATGGTTACATATTTTTAGAGTAAAAACTGCAGACAACTTCAAGTATAGAAGGGGTGGTCACCATCCAGTTGACGCACGCTTTCTTTGCTGTGCTTGTCGGACTATCGTGGCCAACTACCTCGCAACGAGCTCAGGTAAGTTTGCCTCTGCAAGCATTTCTCGAATGTCCAAAGCACTGACACTAGAAACATCGCAAGAGATTTGGGATATAAGGCCTGTCGGATAAATTCATGTACGCAGAATTTATAACGTCCGTAAGTAATTACGTAAATAAATACACCCGTAAGTAAATCCATAGTAATTACGTAAGATTCGGCGTCACAAAAGTCAGAATCAAATGTTTGGTATCAGTCACCTTTCCATTCCATCTGTCTGTGATGCGTCATACTACACAGACCTTCTGAATTTGTAAATTTTCCAGAATTATTTCCGTCTGCGTGTAAAATGAATCTCTTGCTGAGATGTTACTACATGAAAAGTTAAGGAAGCCGTGAGATGAGACCGTCACTTCAAAGTTAGCCAAGGATTCATACATGCCAGAATGGCTCTTTAAAAGTCCTATGCAGCCTCTACAAGCATGTCACCTGAGTGCATCTTCCAATTTTTCTTATCGTTCTCAATTATTACCAATATTAAGAAAGGAGATACCGTTGTGAAATTTCCCTCCTTTTTTTCATGAAAAAAATTTTGCTTTTAAATGTTCTAATTGTTATTTCCATGAAAGGAAAGTGAAATTTTTATTCTCCATATGAATTACTTAAATATTTGGGACCTGACAGCTCCACCAATCACCAAGTCCAACAAGGGGATGCAGACCATTCTCATTGGTGCTGGCTAAGCCCTATATGCTCATAGTACACTCCTATGATGGCCTCCACCCTTGACGAGTCATCCAGTAGATGTACCGGTTGACCTATAAAGTCGATTGTTGTGCTGAAGAACTCAGCACACCTCTGCTTCAGGTGAACGGGACCTTGTTTTTCTCGTTAAGAAGCAGAGGCCAAAGTAATGTGTTGGTTTCTGGGGGCCTCAATTACCAGGACACTTTTTTCCAAGGACACCAATCTTCACGCACGGCAAACAGTGGGTGATTTAGTCCTTAAGAGAAGCTAAAAGCAACAGAGCGGCAACAGCTACTCAAGGGGGCCCTCAACCTCATCACAGAAGTAACCACATCAAGGGAGAAAAGGAAGAAAAAATGGTAGTGTAGAGGAGAGAAGAAATGAAAAGAAAGCAGAAGACAGATCACTGAGGTACCTCGGGCTCGACACCCGTGTTCACCTAAAGAAAGTAAATCCCCTGAGGCAACACTACTAATAGGGGTCACATAAATATAATTTGATACACTTTTATATATTGCGTAAAATAGTTTTATCAATGCTTTAAATCAAAAGTGGCCTAATGATAGGAGAGTGCTTTCCAGTTTGAAACGTCCAGGGTTCAAATCAGTTATTGATTAACAACGGAAGATAGATGTTGCGTTTCTGCATACTCCATACTATTTGATAAATTTCCGAGTTTCCTCCTTTAGGACAGGTGATATAAAGCTCACTATCATTAAAAACCCCCAATCCCGGGAGGCAGTTTAAGCCGTGGACATTAAAATACCTTAGGCACCACGTGTTCACAACATAATGTCAGAAAAAAATTGTATTTATTTTTAAAGCTTCAGGAAAAAATAGAGCATGTAGTTTTATACAGAATTTACAGTTCAAGAGTTTTTAAATCAAAAGATTATAGAAAAATTTCATGCAGAAACATCTTAAATTGTTTAACTCAAAAGCACATAGCATGTATCAAATTAAATTAAAATCCTCAATATGTATATTCGATGCATAAAGTTTTATCAAATGTAAGATGTAAGCTTTTTGAGATATCTCTATTAATGATGAATCAACATTTTAATATTTAAAATATGTCATATGCAAAAAACACTGCCACTATTACATTGTCATATATTGGATCATGTTTACTTGAAATATTTGATAGTTTGTTACTTGAGATTTGAATTAATGTAAATATGACATCACAGTGTTCTTCAGAGTATAAAAAATTTCCATTGTTTACCAAAAATGTTTTAAAAATTAAATTTTAATAATTAACATCAAATATAGTTCTTCTATAGTAAAGGATATGGACTAAAATGTTTTTGAGAACATAATGGATTGAAAGATACATATATCACAAACATTAGACACATCAAACAAATCTCCTTGAGGTGTCAATCAGGGTCTAGACACCTTATATAAACATTTCACCTTTATTAACAAAAATGAATCTTATTATTAATCTGCATTGCTTTTAAATAAGCACCCATATAATTTTATTACTTCCCTTCAGTAATCAAAATTCAATTATGATTTCTTATATGATTAACTAATTTTTAGATAAATAATCATATAACGCAGTTAAATAAAATTAATTGTAGCCCAGAAAATATATACAATATGAGTTAGAAATCAATTTCATTAGATGTACGGAAAAAAATGGAGTCACACAGAATATAAATAAGAGCTGAAAATTGTACCAGCTCACTAAAAAAAATGAATTGATTTTATTTTAAAACATTGTGCCCCAACCTCTATGGCCTATGAAGAGAAGCAAAATAGTTAGTTTGATACTACTGTGCGAAATGGTAGGTTTCCACGCTCGATGTTACCACAACGGAATAACGGGAGATGGTTGTTGGGCGCTTTCTGCCTGAGCTCAACGGATAGGTGCTTGGGAATATTTTGGATTCCCCCCCTTGCAATACTTGAATACAACCTATATCATATCTTTTTGGAAAGGATTCCACAGTGGATTCCCAAACACCTCACTAAAGGGGGAACAAAAATCAGGCATCCCACTATTTGGTTATCAGCTATGCGATGTCAAAATTTTTAATTTCAAAATTAGAAACCAATGTTAAAATAAAGTAATTAACATTTTATGCTTTTTAAATAATATTTATAAAAAGCCTGATTTATCATCATTTTGATGAAATTAATCTTTTTATATTACGTTGAAATACTATAAAATCCAATAAAGCTAAATCTATTAATGAAGCTAAACAAAAGAGGATTATTAGGGATATTTTTAATATTCTACAAAACTAAAATTCTAGATATTTCTCTGCACGGCTAAATAAATGAAAAAGTTGGATAATGTAACATATCTTTCATAAAAAGTTTGCAAAGCAAACATTAATTGTACGATTAAATTTCTAGAGTCTTAAGAGAATTCGGAAAAAGAAATTGGATATATCTGATGACAAGATGAAAAATTAAATAAGGAGGGAATTTGGAACAATACACAATTTGTGCTTTAAATTACCATTTCTACCAATTCCTTTCCTTTTTCATAATGTTTCTATATTCGGTATTTTTACAAAATTAAAATTTATTTAAAATGCAACAATTTATATAAGTATTTTTGTATTTTTGTTATTGAATATAAGTATTATTGAATTTAAGTATTTTTGTTAAAAAATATTGATTTTTTCAAAAATAATTATCATTACACGTAATTTCCCATTCAAATTTAAAACATTGATTTAAATTAAAATCATTCGTAAGCTATAGTTTGCAACGCAGTGAAATAAAAAATTGCACACATACATCGCGTTTAATAAATATCGAAAATTTTCATTAAACTCGTCGTTTATTTTTTATATAATGACTAAGTAATGATGATTTATCAAATACTTAAAAGCATATCTTTTTTTTCAAAGAATTAAAATAATGCATCACAATCTAAAGAAGGTTGAAAAATATTTCATTTTATTAACACATTTCAGTTATATATATATTTAATAGTAATAACTGACAAAGCTTGCAAGTTTTTCCAGAAAAATTTAATTCTAAAATTAAACAAAATAATCAATAATTTTTCTGAATTTAAAATAATACACCAATTTTCAAAAAAATTTAGTAGAAAACTTCAGAAAAGCACTTCTATTTAAAAAAAATTATAGTTTGCTTTTGCATACACAAAAAAAATTTTTTTAACCAATAAAAATTTGATAAGCTACCAGATATTTTTCAGAGTAATAAGATTCATGGAACGTTTATTTAAAGTATTATGTCAGTGCTGCCATCTAGAGTCTGTAAGAAGTAGTATAGATAGTTATGATAAAAAGTGCGAAATAAATTTGTATTCAAATAAAAATAATTAGTATGAAATAAGAATATTATTTTCACTTATACGATTTTTTTAATTATTATTGGTTTTAGTTCCTTTAAATTTTTTGCATACATTGCAACTAGTTATTAGTTTTAAATAGCCTATATATGAATTTAAGAATTAATTTAAATAAAAAACTTTGGCTGAATACCACTGAAATGTTATTATTTTATAAATAAAAGAAATTATAATATTTTAAGAGTAAAAAATTTTGCTTCTCAAAAATTAAATAACTCTTTGGTTTACTGATTATCTAGTCATCTCGCATTTAAGTAATTACGATATAAAAATTAGATTCAATTCTCAAGGACTGAAATTACAACTTATTCAAGTATTTCATATTTTTTAATTGCCTTTTTCTTCTTTCATTCGTTTCATGCTAATAATCATTATTACTTAATGGTTCTCAAGTATACTTTTTGAATGTTTGACATATTAGCATATAGTTATATGAAAAATATTGATTTCAATGACTGTATATATATACTTTTGTTAAAAATTGATATATTTTTCATTTATAAGAATTTCCTATACAATTAATTGTTTCCTAAATAATAATAATTAATTCCTAAATAATAATAATAATAATTATTATGATAATTAATTATTTTACTTTTTCAAATTATAATCTTCATATTTTGAGTAAAAATGTCTTTATTCCCTAAGACAATATGATCTTGTGGAATGATTATAATTAACATATACATATTACTTAGAATATTTTTAATATAATATGTATTCAAATTAATTTTAATATTTTCAATTTTATAGATTTAGAGTTATTATATTTCATATTTTATTTTTGAAATTCTTTGCGTTCAAATGTTTTTACAATTATTCCGCTAAAATATTTTCTTGTCAATGAATATACATTGTAAAATGAATAACCTATTAAAAAATAATTTTTAAATTTACGTTATTTTAAATCTTTAAAAAAAAAGGAGCCCTGATATATATATATATATATATATATATATATAAAGTTGTGTCAACATAAGACTTAACAAAATTTTGAGAATCTTTGTATCATAATCTTTGATTTAAAAAAATCTAAATTGTATCAAACTAAATGATAAAAATTTAAAATTGTGTTAGGTAATTCTATAAATTGATTAATATCTAACTATTAGATATTGATTTATAATATATTAATATCTAACTCTGATTTCAAGTACAAACATTATGAATTGTCTAGGCCAACTGCAATACTATGATAAACTAAGCAACAATCTACAGCTTTAAGTTTATTCAACAAGAAAATAACAAAATGCTAGCTTTTTTGGTAGGACAAAATCATATTTCAAAGTAAAAGGACAATATATATATTTTTTTTCAAAATAATTAAATACTATAAATATATTCCTATCACAAGCGTGTTATTTTATTAAAATTCAATGTTAAATGCTCTCATATGATCCCTAATTTGGCCAAATAAATGATTAATGAAGCTAATATTGAAAGAGTATCTCACATTTTTATGCTCATATTTTAATACAGACATAATTTTTTCTACA
>JAPDSC010001599.1:20960-58492 GCA_026290005.1 Latrodectus geometricus
TTTTTTTTTTTTTTTTACTTGAGGAATGATCAGATTGGAACCTAGTTTAAAATGGATTTCGAAACATTAAAGACATCCACGCTCAAGTTTGGAATCGAACTCACTGACAGTTGAACAGAAAGTAAGAGATCTGGCTAATTCAGTTCAGGATTTGTATAACGATATGTTGGTTTGTTCTGTCACTCTACGGGTTACATTTCACAAAAGTAGATTTAACAATAATCTACAGTTTAAAACGAAATCCTGAATCATTACGAACATCTAAGACAAAGGAGAAAATTGAACCCGCAAACTATTAAATTGAAGGTCAGAGCAAATAATTAAATGAATGGTACATCCTGAAATGATTCACATAACTAAAAATCTAATATTACTCATGACACTTAAGACATGAAAACTCTTAATGAATTAAATGTTTTATTAAGAACAAATCTGTAAACGTTTCTAGCAAATATAAGTAGTAGAGGTATACTTAAACTATATTAATGTTACTTAACTTGAAATATATTACTGTCATTAGCACTTGCAGTGGGTAGATTCAATTAATAATTAATATATATCACACGCGTAATTGCATAAAAATATATAAATAAATTAGTGCATTCGATAGATTACATATATTTTCATATAAATAATATGTAAATTCATGTAAAATTAAAAGCTGGCAACTAATAAATAAATTTAATTGATAAATAAAGCATTTTCATAAGTAATAATTGCAATTAAGTAAAATATTTAAATATAATTCACTTAAAAACTATAATTCTTATATCGCAATTAATAATAAAAATTTAATTTATAGGCTAATAAAGGAAAATTTAAATCCCCTGATTAATGTACTCTGTTACTAAAACTAATTAATATAATAATTTTTTTTCATGAATTCAATGACACTAAAAAGAATGTGCCATGTAATTCATTTAAAGCACGTATCTTTGAATGTCAATAAAAGAATATTTATATAACATTTAAAAAAATATTAGAAAAATTTATTGGACTACTTTATTTATAGATATTAAATTTAACTTTGAAGTGAATTACAAGCTGTTAATCCTGTACATTCAGATTTTTAAGAAGTATTAGATACAAGAAATAAAAATATTACATACTGTTTTAAATTTAACTTTGGTAAAATATAGTTGCATGCAACTTTGTCATAAAATAATTTGTTGAGAAATTTAAATAGCTAAAAAATATGAGAAAAATAAAAATTAAATTTCTAAAATATTATTCACACATGCAGAGAATATTTCCCAATATAGTTTCGTTTACAGAAATAAAATTTAAATAGAAAGGAGAACAATGCACTAATAAAAAATTATAATGCAATGTTAATAATATAAATGAAAAAGATTTTTGGTGCTTTTAAAATTAGCCATTACTAAATTATATCAACAAAGTATATGGTTTAATATATCCATTGCCCATAATGAAATATTCATGTACAAATGAATTTCTATGCGAAATTGCAAGATATTTAAAGAGCTAATATATTGTTATTTCACTTATAATCCATTTTGACAATTTTAATTCATGGACATTGACCAGTGGCATTACTCTGTAACTAATGAGGTACACTTTTTAGGACTTAAACCAAGATCTCTCAAAAATACTGACAATTTAATTTTATAGTATTTGTCTGGTTGTTGCTCTTTAGTCATTTTTTGCACACGAGGACTAATTAGACCGGGACCTATGGCTTAAAGTGGATTTCGAGCCACTATAAACTTTCAAGCCCAAGTGGGATTCTAAAGGCAAGAACCATTCGACTTAATTTTATAGTGATGCAAATCAAAATAAAACTAGTTTGCTTTTTTTATTGTATTTTAAGGCTACAACCATATTCATTATGTTTTGTGACAAGCTTTTGTGTTATAATATATTACGCACTTAATTTTTTTTTCTTTTTACCCAGAAAACAAGACAGAAACTAGCGAGCAAATATATTCTACTCATCAATACATAACTGATGAGGACTTAGTTTCAACAATATCAAGCTCCAGAAATACTGAAACCACTCAAAAAGTTCCCTACACAACAGTACGTGATTTAATTTCTACAGACATTGATGTCACTTCAAGAGAGAATACATTTGAAACATCACAAACAAATACCAAAAAAACCATTGCATCAACTATGGAAACGACTTTTGATAAAAATGCATCAACAGTAGAAATCAGTGAAAATATTTCTGGGATCACAGAAGAAAATAAATTTACAAACACAGATACAATATTTACCAAGTATTTTGAAACTACCACTGAAAGATATTCCGACAAAGATACAAATTTAAACTTTACTACCACTGAAGCAGATTTTTCAACAGAACCCAATATTGTCACCGACAACAAGATTGTGATTATTAATGGAACAACTCTAGTACAAGATTCAACTACAGAGTTCCCAAAGCAACCAAATGTGACAACAGATTTCAGGATAATATCAACAAGTGAACCAGTGGCAAATGATACACTGATAAGCAGTACTAAAGCATTACCTTTGGAAAATACCACAACGCAAATGACTACAGAAATATCTGTAAATACAACAATCAGCAAAGTCATGACCACGGAAGGTCACACTTCAGAGAGAGTATCATCAGAGGAAACATATGTAACTACAACTGTAGAAATCTCTCATGATTTTGTATGCCCATCACAATTTGGTCTATTTTTTAACCCCGAAAATTGCAGTCAATTTTATCAGTGTTCTCACTGGATCGCTTACCGCATGAATTGCCCTTCAAGTCTTCACTTCAATGCCGAGTTGCAGGTTTGTGACTGGCCCTATAAAGCCGGATGTGGCAAGTATTTTTAGAATTTTTTTTACCACGGTTGAAGTTAAACTACTAGAGTTTTTTACAATCAAATAAATGCTGAGCATTTTTCTAAAAGAATATTTTATATTAGAAGTTATCAAAAATAGTTTCTAATCAAATGTAAATCAGAATTCTCTATTTTCAACTCTAAATTATCCATTCTTTAATATTGGTAACAAATAATTTTATTCAAAAAATATAATAAAAATATTGTACAACTTGGTTTTAAGTAAAGCATGTGATTTCTTAAACTAGTCTAGGCTCATTATGGATTTTTTCTTTCCTGGAGAACCATATAATTTACTTTTATTTGTTCATTTATTTAACTTGAATTTTTATCATGGATGTGAAAGTTGTAAATGTTTCGGAGGTTACTTTAATCCCTTGAATTTTCCGCCAAATATAAGGGATTTGTCGATCTTTAAATTATCCAAACTTTTGAATGGCCTTAAAATATTTGATGAAATGTTCTTTTAAAATTTTTAAATATTTTCATTCCATCATAATTATTTTTTATTTTTAATAAGAGATTTCTGTTTAACATGCATTCATAATATGGAAGTATGAAATTCAGAGAATTCTTGATTATAAAATCACAAAATTTGGAAATATTAACCATAAAATTTTTGAAGTTTAATTTATAATTTTGGTTACAAATTCTTTTTCCAGAAGTATTATTAGGATCTTTATATTATTTAGTAATGCTCTATCAAAAAGAATACCTCCTGTTAAAAATTAATTTTCCTAGCTCAGAATCATTTCTCAAGAACTTATGAAATACTTATATATATTTTTTTTTAATTTAACTTGATAACCTGCTTCAATAATTCTTGCTTCGTATAATAATTAAAGTTACAAATCAACTGCAACAGAAAACTTCAACTTGATATATCAGAACATTTTAAGAAACTGAAAGATAATATTATTGTATAATTAAAAGATAGATCTTATTCGAAATAATTATTCTGACTACTAAAAGATATTAACGATAATATTTTGACAGTACAGAATTCAAGTGCTTTTGAATGACGAAATTGTTAATAAAATCATAAAAAATTAAAATATTTGTAAACATAGCATCTCTTTTCTAAATATAACTTTAATTAATGACATATATGCAAAATTGTTTTGAAAAATTAAATTATAAAAAAAATGAATTTAAATATATTTAAATTCTTCATAGATTCAAGAATAAAATAAAAATATTTTTTAATCGTTTATAACATTATGATAAAATGCTTTAACAAATAATAAATTTATGCAATATGTTTAGAATATATTTTAATAATATATTTTAAATACTTCAGAAAATGGAACAGACAGCAGTACATTGGTATATTCAACTCAAGAAAATTTAACAAATAAGGATATAATTTTGTCAACACTTCAATCTTCAACTGAAAGTGGAAACAGCACAAAGATATATACTACTACGGTGAAAGGATCAACTTCTAATGACAAAGAAACTACTTCAAGCAGAGAAACATTAGGAACTGAAACGACATCCTCTCATAGCAATAATGACACCACGCAAGAATTGGATGAACAGACAACATCATACGTATTTACCACTACCAGCGACAAGTTTGCAACTACTTCTGAAAAAAACATTATTAATGAAACTACAGATACAGGAACAACGGCTCACAATAAAATGACAGATACGTCTAACACAAAATCTTTTGAAACTACAATAGATTTCATTTCTGACAAAGAGACAACAGACTTATTTATCTCTACTGATGAATCAGATGCGATTACAGATAAAAACATTAAAACGTCATATGAAACAGCAGTCACAGAAAATTTAACAACATATTTTGATAAAGAAACAACAGTGAAAGAAGAAATTACAGATACAGTAAATACAAAGAACTTCGAAACTAGTACTGAAACAATTTTCGAAGAGTTGACAGTAAATTTAACTTCTGTTACAACACCACACACTGAAAGGGAAACAGTTACTCTCCCTACTAAAGATATGAGCACAAATTTTGAAACAACCAAAGATTCAAAAACTGAATTTTCAAATGAAACAACTATAAGTCAGAAAACCACCTATAAAGAATATTTTGAAACAACAGAACCTTATGCCAAGAATGTAACAAATTCAACTGTACTTACTACTGCATCAAATACATCAAAGGAACCAAATATTATTACTACTAAAAGTACTATGACTACTTTTAAAGAAACAGAAAATTCAAATTATGACTTTACAAATGAACCAACAGAAACGACAATAGTGAAGTTGCTTACTTCAGGGACATTTATTAGCAGCACTAAATCGTCATCCTTGCCAAATGTGACTATACAAATGACTACTGCAAAACCTGAATTAAGCACTGGAGATAAGGAAAACGCCACGTTCCACCGAGAAACAACTCTTAGAAAAGATACAACAGTAGATCATTTCATTACTGAGGAAACTTCAACTGATGAAGCATTCTTAAATATAACCGAAGATATCCAGAATGATTTCACGTGCCCAACAAGGTTTGGTCTGTTCCCCGATATCGGAGATTGCTCTATGTTTTATGAGTGTTCCCAGTGGATTGCTTATCATATCAAATGTCCACCAAATCTCCACTTTAATCCAACATTAGAAGTTTGTGACTATCCATATGAAGCTGGATGTGGTAATTATTTTTATTTCATAGAACATTTCAGTAAATTATTGATAAGAAAACACTATTGCTTATGGCAATAGTGTTTTCATATCAGTTTGAAACCATAAATATCTCAGTGTGAAACATCAGAATATAGTGTATAAGTTAACTAAAAAAATTGTTTTTAAAAAATAGTATTATAATATATATATTATATAAAATATAAATATATATACATATATATGTTTTTAAAAATAGTATTATACAAAAATTATTTTTGGCATGTAATGCCAAAAGTAAAGAGTAAAAATTCAAGCCATTTCAGTAAAGAGTAAAAAAAATTCAAGTTTAAAATAAAGTTATTTCCATTTTTAACTTTTGTATAATATACAATTAAAACTATTTCAAAGTAAAATCTGTATCAACATATTAATTAAAAGATTATTTTATTCTTATTTCCTAACAAAAATAACGTAAATTTAATAGCTTTAATTTGTTCTAAATCTAAACAAGCAGACAATATAAACAAAATTATCAAAGTTAAGAGTTAGAGTTTACTTAATGAAATAGAAGATTTGAAATCAATTTTTTAAATGTCATCCAAATAATTCGTAACAATTAAAAAACGTTTTGAAAATGAAAATCTTCACAGAAAATAAAATTTTATTTGTAAGATTTTTAATTTGAAAACATTCAATGTGATTTGCAAATTTTTAAAAAAATTGCATATTTCTGAATATGAACAAAATTTACTCATATTTTAAATTTATGTATATCCTCATTACTTATTTTTCCTGATACAATTTTGAAAATTTTCACTTTTTAACAATCCTGGCACAGGAAAATATAAAATGCTGTTAAAAATTTAATATATAATATTTTAAACAATTATTACTCCAGAAGTTCCATGATAGTTGATTCAATAAAATTTAAAAGTTCTATGGCGATTTATTAATTTTTTAATACCAGATTTAATTATTGAGAATCACAATCAGATTTAAGAATAAATTATTTCCTATTCGATTTAAAAAAATAATATATCAGATTGTATATATAGATTTGCATACTGCAGAACATTATTCTTCCAGCTCTATTAAAATTAATAAAATATTTTTATATTTAATGCTTTAAAAAATTTTAGTTTCTTAAATTATAGTTTATTTCTGCTGAAATTAACATTACAGTTGCATATTTCTGTGCCAGTTCACTGCTCATTTGTGAAGAGTTACACAATTAAAGAAATAAATATTATTCAAATACTTTTTTTAAAAAGTATTATTACTGAATTTTGCATTAGATAATTGTAACATTTCTTATTTACTTTTTGAAATTCTGAATTATTTAAATCAACACATCAAGTGATTTGCAGAAATAATTTTAAAAAATACAAGCAATTACAATATTAATTCAATTTAATTAATTATAATTTATACATTAAAGTAAGTCTAAAATGTTTTCAAATAGCAGATTCATGAAATTATAATAAGATTGAAATATATAATGAATAGATTATAATGCAACAGCTTCAATAACTGTACACAGAAAACTAGTAAATTTACAAATAGTGTATTAATTTATTGATTTCTTAATTATTTTTTTGAAAAAAGATGATTTTAAAAATTGCAATTTAATAACAAAAATATGATTTTCAGATTTTTTGCTCAAAGATTTCGCACATGTTTATAACAATACTTCACACTTAGAAATTAATTAAAAAAATTCTTAAACTATACATTAAATAATATTAATTCAGTGAAATTTTTTATATCTATGTTTAAACTAAAGAATAAATTTATTTTTTATTCTTTCACAGAAAATGGATCATTAACAAAATCTTCAGTCATATTCTCTACAGATGTCGATAGTACAGTAGTAGATACAAAAGTTAATTCCATTACACCTTCTATTTTTACAGTTTTACCAACTCAAGAAATCAATAACTTCACTAATTTCAGCAATTCCATAACTAGTAACGATTTACAAAATATGACTGACTCAACTTTTTACTTCACTACTGCTATAAATATATTAAATGAATCAACTACAGAAGCACCTGAGAAAGAAACTGATACAACAACAACTGAGAAAATATCAGTTCTGTCAAGTTCTTCACAACAAGAAACAATACAGCAGGAAATTTCAACAAAATACTTAAGTACAGAAAGTACTTTATATGAAACAACTCAACCTGTTGCAACTAGAGATTCAAATAAGCTTTCCACTAATGCATCAAATAATATAACAATTGCTACAAAATCAATTGTTGAAATGTTTTCCACAGTAGAAAATTTGAAAACAAATACCGAACCTGAAACAAGCACAATCTATACAACGGAAGACACTTCAAAAGAATCAACAGGTAAACAGTCTGACTTTGAATGTCCAGCAAGATTTGGTTTATTTCCAGATCCAAACACATGTAGTAAATTTTATGAATGCTATCAATGGATAAGTAGTCACATATCCTGTCCTCCTAATCTCCACTTTAACCCTACATTAAAAGTGTGTGACTGGCCATATGAAGCAGGATGTGGTAAGTTCACTAGAAATAATAAAATCTATTTAATAAAACTAATATTTAAGTATTCAAATAAAAATAATTAATAATGATAAATAAATATAACGAGGCAAAATAAAACAAACTCATTGAAAAAAAATTTTAAATTTAACAATAAAAAACTTAATAAAAAATCGATTCTGATTTAATTAAGTGATTTTTTAATTTGGCCAGAAACTAAATTGATTTACATTACTTCAAATACATTAAAATACATTGGTATTCTTAAAATTGTTTTGTAATTAAAAAATTTCAAATTTTAATTAAAATATTTAAAACTTATTTTAAAATTATATAATTATATTTAAAGTTTTATTATAAATAAAGAATTAAAAAAGTTTTTTTTTTTTTTTTTGTTAATTTTAACAAGTGAATTACTCTTTTTAGATTAAATATTGAAGAATTATATTTACTAAATATTTAGATATATTAACTATATCTAAATATTTAAAATAAGGATATACAAAAAAAATTTCATAAAAAGTTTACAAACTCAATATTATTGTAGCCATTCTTATTTCACTAAATGAAATTAATGTCATAAATTATTTTCATTTAGTGAAATAAGAGTACGTAAAATTTTCATAAATATAATATTTTATGAATAATTTTATGTACATATGCAATATTCAGTATGATACTAAAGAGAAAGTCTTATGAAAACTAAAAGGAAATGACTTTTTAAAATTGCTTTGTAACTAAACTAATTTATAACATCTTATATTAAAATTAGAACATTAAATTATTTTTCATAAGCAAATATAATTTTAACCATATTCTGCTTAAAGTATTTCATTCTGAATTCAATCAACTGTAGATATTAAGAATAAAATAAAGATACTTTTTAGAAAATATTTTGTAAATAAAAAATTATAAGAATATCACAGAAATATTAATTAAATACTATATATATAGTATGTATAATATCATATATATTAAATCTCTACTTATTATCAAAAACTTTTAAATACAATAATTTTCTAACTATGAGCTAAAAAATGTATTTCATTTATTCCAGATATTTCTGTATGAAGAAAAATACGGATTGATAAAACTAATTTTAAACCTGAAAATCGAACTATGGATAAAAACATGTTTTAATCAAGAAATGAAAATGGATTTTCATGTCAATAAAATATTTTTAATTAAAATTGCTAAAAGATGATTTTATCAATAAGAAATAAAACACAGTAACTTTATTTAAACAGTGCAAACACTTATATATATAACAAAAAGTATATAATGTTTAGAGTGATATCTTTTAACGAATGCATCCAATACTTCATATCATAAAGCAAAACTGTAAATTTAGTTTGAATTTTTATTTTAATAATATATTAATTGCTGTAACAACATTCCAATATTTCTGAAATAATTTAAGAAAAACATAAAAGATAATATTTTATTAAAAGAAAAAAAATTCTCACATGTTGACTCAATAAAGTATAAGAAAGTAATTTAATAAAAAATTATGAGTTACAATCATAATTATAAAAAAACCATACCACTTGCACTTCAATATTTTAATCAGTGTATTGGTTTTAAAAACAAATTGAAAATTTAGAGTAGATTCAGTTCAGTTATAAATATTACAAAACACATATGGTATTGAAAATTAAGCTTTTAAAATTTCCTCAATGAGTAAATTTTAAAAGCTTAATCCTTAGAAATCTAATTAAAAGCTAATCCTTAGAAAACAGACTTTCATAAGGAACATATTGTTTCGTGAAATATTATTCAATACTCCACAAAATGATATGATTACTTTAGTATAGTAATTTTTTTTTTATAATTGTACATTGGTAACCACATTTGTATAAAAAATATGCAATTTTTGACATCTTTATGCAAAAGGCAATTTAATGATTTTTTAATATTCTCTTCAAACCTGAAATTTTAATCAATATAGACATGCAACAAATGATAAGATTTAATTAATCTTATCCATTATCTGCTTGTAAGAACAAAAATATGCATACTTCTAAACATATCATTTTCAAATACTGAATGATAATTTTTTTAAGCATATATTTGCATAAATGGAAGCCAATATATATCTTAGTGACCATAGCAAAACAGTGTTACGTCGAAATTTGAAACTATTCGAAAATTTATTTTTGCAATATTCTAATAAATTTGAAGTATTATCAGAATTGCATCCGCCAATATTTATAAAACAAAATAATTTAATCAATTGTATAAGTTAGAAGCAAATACCTTAAATTTGGTATTAAAATATATTATCATTTGCTAAGGGCTAAAAAAATATCTTGTATTAATTCAAACTGAAGCAGAACAAACAAATTTTAGATGTACTAAATAATAATAAAAATGAGCAATTATAAAATATATTAATTCTCTGCATATGAACATTATGATAAATGTATACTTAAAGGAAATGAGATTAAAACGGTTGAGGCATATTTGAAAAAACATCTTCACCTTAATAAAAAATCCTAGAAATTTTGAAACACTATACGTTTTGTAAAAACAATATTAATTAAGTTTTATTTTCTATTTTTCGCATTTCTAATTTTTTCTATACACTTATAAAAAATTTATAAAGATCATATTTTTGTAATATATATTACAGGGATGCCCAAAATAGTTCCTAATAATTTTTTTTTAAATTTTCTTCATAAATACTCCAACACATCTCTCACAACATTTCTCTCCATAATATACAAGATAATTTTTGTACTAATAATCTTGTATATTATGGAGACCATATATTATACAACATTTAAAAGTAACAATTTGAATAAGATCATGTACAAAAATTTAGAAGAACAGGAATAATAAGTTAGTTTTACTTATTTTACACAATTTGTAAATGTTCAACCAAATTATTCTTTTAAGTCTCCTATCAACATCCTTGGCGTTTATTTGGAACTTGTTGAGAATTCTTGGCACTGATAAATGTATAAACACAACAATATAACCAAAAAGAATATTTGCATTTTCATTGACCTTTTACAATGACAAGAGCTGTCAAAAATATACTTTTTGCAGGGCACAGTGTGTATTTTTCCAAATTTCTTAAGAAATTACCATCTTTAAAAGTATATTTTAGTTTGATGAAACTTATCCACTTTCATGTGCTTCAGTATGTGGAACTAAAAAATTCTTCCAGCACATAAAGCACATTTTTTAACATAATGAATAGCTCCAGTAAAGAAACTTTGCATTAGATGAAATTTTAGATGGATTTTTGGCCTCAAAATTCAAACGCACTTTGGTAACATTTGATAGATTTTATTACAGAGAGCATTTTTAAAAAAAATTATACATATTTGTAGAAGAAAATATTTTTTTAAAAATAAATTAAAACTGTGCAGTCTGAAATTTATTAATAACATATACAAATTCATTTTTAACTTTAAAAGGATAATGAGAATGTAATGTAGGTATTGAAATTCTGCACATACAAAATATATAAGAGAAATATTTTTGTTGAAATTGAAATGATGTATTTAAATAAGTTCTTCCTTTTTTCCTTGTAAAACATGAACCTTTTAAAACATGGAATAAATTGTATTTAAAAATACTGAACATTTTTAAAATAAAAAACCACATTAATTCCAAAATTAATTATTTCACAATCTTTAATTTTTTTTCTAATTTAAAATGAATTTTTGTTGCAAAACTAAGAAGCTTTAACATAAAAAATGAGAACAATAAACTTCCTAAAATTAAAATAAATTTGAAAAAAATTAATAATTATTTTTCAAAAAACATTTGACTTCATATCATCTTCAATTATAATATTAAGCAATGTTATTTTTCTGTTCTACTAAAATAGAATCAATTATTCTTTGATTCTATAGAAAAAAAAAATTTTTTTAAATAAACAGATAAATTATATAAACAAAAATTAGAAAAAAATAAAAATACTAACAGAAAATAATTAAAATATATAAATATATTTTCTTTCTAATAATTGGAAATAATATAATTATATAAGTTTGTTCTATGCCACAATTTGAAAAATTTATAAAGTCATAAGAAAAAAATAGCAGAAAAAAGTATGAAAATATAAATTAATGCAAAAATTTATACATGATTTGATAAAAAAAAAAAAGTTTCCTTTTATTCCTCTTAAACTACTGACCTTGTTTAGTTATCTATGAAGCTAGTGTATTAATATTTGTCATGAAATATATTCAAAATACAAATTATTAAAGATGGAAAAAAAATCTCAAATTTCAAAAAGCAGGAATAATTGTTATTATTATTATATCTGCAAACAAATTAGAAAAACATTTAGTTAGTTCAAACTCCCTAATGAGAATTCTTTAACAAACATGTTTTCATATTTTTAATCACACAAGTAAAAATTATAGAAAAAGAAATATATCAAACTTTCTCTGAAAGTATAGTGACATTTACATCACATAAAATAATAATTTATAAATATACTTAAAAAAAAAAGGTAAGAAAGGAGATAAATTTTAAATTGTGGAAGGGAAGACATGGAATTAAGAGATTACAGAATGAATGGAATAACTCTGACTCACTTTGAGTTTTAGATAAAAATTTTCCTTAATCATGTCACTAACATTAGAATGTAGAATATATTTATATTATGTAAAATGTTTGGTGATTCAAAGTTTAAATACATTTATATAATTTCACTGCATATAAGGTATGTTCTGAATGATCTTACTTGTATCACTTTATTTCTAAATACATTCAAAATTATTCATCAAATAATAGTCTATTTAAGAAAAAAAAATTGACTACAAACTAAGTTAGAATTAGTTTGAGTCAATTTGTTATGTTTATGTTTATAAAGGATGTTGTTATATGTTTATAAAATAAATTGAATTCTGCTGATTTTTTTACACTATTTGTGAGATTTTATCATTTGATTACATAACAATTTTGATATTTAACAATTTTATAAAATTAAAATATTTTCAAATAAATATTTGAAAACTAAAGTATGTAAATTAAAGTATTAAAAATGTTAACACGTAAAAAATAAGAAAAATTGTTAAAGATTGTAACAGTTTTATTATTTAAAACATGAAATGATCACATGATGAAGGCAAAAATAATTTAACAAAAACTTAAATCATGGTATCTACAATCATTTTGAGCATATAATTTCTTAAATTTAAAATATACTGACTCTTTCTGCATATAAGTATATTAAAATTTCTTTGTGAAATTATGTACTCAATATATATCTTTATCTTTTTACTGGTATATCATCTAAGTGAAAACTTCCATGTCTACCAACACCTTGTACAAATTTTTCTGCTCCTGCATATAAAAAAAATAAAAATTAGGAAAATCTGAAAATAAGAGTAGAAATAAAAATTTTGTATTGATTATACAAAATTAACTATACAGAACACAAAATGGAATATTTTTATATTTTAAATACAAGAATCTAAGAAAGACACAGTTTCATATTAAATAAAACTCCAATACCAACAAATTTTATAAGTTCTTTTATAAATGCATTAGTCATATTTTTTTATTTAAATGTCATACAAGAATTTTGATAAAAAAAAAAAAAAAGATTTGCATAATTTAAGGAAAATAAGTAAATTTAAAAATAAAACTGTATTCACATCATTTAATTTTCATAAAAATATCAACTTAAAAGCATATTTTTATAGTAAATGTTTTTTTTTTTTTTTTTTTTTTTTTTTTTTTTTTTTTTTTTTTTTTTTAAATTATATGTCTCCTAAATTTACATGCTCCTAAAATTAAAATAATTAAATTTGCCTTCCAAAATTGTTTAACAGATTTTTGATTTGGAAAATGAATTTAAATGATTAAAAAATTATAAGCCATTTACAAGCTATTAGTTTAGCAAAGTTCATCCAATTATATCAATTAAGTAATAAAATTTTCATTAAAAATCTCGTAGAATTAGTGTTAGAAAGCTGCTTTTTTGACATTTTAAGAACAGACAAATTTCTAATTGAAAGAAAAATTCTAATTGAACTTGAAATAATATAAAATAATTTAATCCATCTTACAACACATATAAATACAAAAATTTTAAAAAATCATTTAATAAGATTCTAATTTTATCAATATTAATTAATACTTTTGCTATTTCAGAATAATGATGATACTCATTAAAATACCATCAATATAAAATCAAAAAGTAGTCAATAGAGGAAGAATTGAAAATTGTTTGTTTAATGTTATACAAAATTATTTTCTCAAAGTAAAATAAAAAATATTTCTTTATTCAAAAAGTTATATGTAATAATATCATTTGATCATGTGTGTAAGATTTCTAATTTATATTGATGTGCATAATTTTATTCCTTTCATTTCATTACTTCACATAATGCAATTTAATGAAAAAATAGAAATAATCAGATTACAGTTTAACTCAACCTGAAAAAATTTAAGAATAAGTATATAAATGATATATAATTTTTAAAAAAGAATAAAATTAAAAATTTACAGAAAAATGCTAATTTTGATTCAACATAATTAAATAAAAAATTACATTAATTAAAAATATTTACTTTTTAGAATTATGAACATCTGAAGAGTAACGTCACCACACATGAGTGAAAAATTCAAAATATTTATATATTTGACCACACAATGGCAAATTTTACAACAATTATCATTTAAGTTTACAAATAAAAATAATATTAAATTGCTCAATATGAAATGGCAGTAGTTTTTACATAAACTGTGCATTTTTGTTAAACAATATCATATTGAGTATCCTGTCATGAAGTAATAAAAAACGCTGAAAACTATTTTAGATGTAATCAGAAAAAAATCTTATTAATCAGGATCAACCTCATACAACTTATATTTGGACATAGATTCATTGGGTTAAAATGATAAACATTATTTACATGACACACTGACAGCTTGAAATAAAATAAAACTTTTAGTTTCTTAAAATTTCAGAGTTAAAATTTTTAACTTTAAAAAAATGTTAAATGTATAACTTTGACAAATCTTAGAAAGTCAATATATGAAAATAATGTTTGAATTCTTTTTCCAAATACCAAGCATAAAAAAAAGATGATTAATTTTTATTTAGTTTTAACTATTCACTGTAACATTGTTCTTTTACAGCATTATTTGAAATCAAGGAACACAATAATGCAGAATAATAATTGTTATTATTTTTGCATAACCCTGAGATTTAAAGAGCTAAATCAAGTCCATGAAAATGTACACTCTGTAGAAGTCCAAAATTATAAGTGGGTTGTCAGTAAGGAATAAAAATAATAATTAAATAATAATTCAAATACTAATTAATAATTAAATACTGATGTTGTTAATTTTTTATAAATAGTGAAAGAGTGAATTTAATTTTAGAAGTATTGTATATTTTAATAACATAAACAGCAATTACAATTCATTTTGTAACAGCAATTATAATTCAGTATTAAAAAATATATATTAGTAAATCATTTTTTTATAAGAATGTTGGATGTTTCTAATTTAAAGATAATCTAAAAAAGCAACAAAATAATTAACTTAAAAATGCCACAAAATAACCTTTAAACATTAATGAGGTAACAATTTCAACAATTGAGAAGACATTTTTCTCTTTACACTAACACATCAACAGAAAAGCACTTAACAATTTAATATAGAAAAGCTTTATCAATATAGTGATCTTTTATGTATCTTACTACTTTCTAATTATTAAAACACCCACTGCATTAGAATCAAATATATATAAATGCTCTGATTAAAAAATATATTTAAATATTATGAATGCTTGATAAACATAGCACTCCATAGAAAAAAATTCATAAAATTTTTTCACTTTTATCATTAAATCCCAGATTTTTGCTATAACTTCAATAAAGTAAGAGATGTGATTCAGCAGTTCGTGAGAATTATTAGCTCATATTTTCCATAACGATTGTTCTTTATTTAGATTTAAATATAAAAGAATGCTTTTATGAATTAATTATTATAAATAAAGGGGGAAAACTTGGCACAGTAGCAGAGAACAAATCCAAATTGCAATTCTCTTTATTTGAGCAAAATCATCGAGAATCCCAATAACTATGTTCACTATTTGAAAACACATCATTTGAAATTTAAAAATAAATAATAATTGTTATTAAAATAATATTGCAATATTACAATAAATATTTATTAAATTAATCAATTTGACAGGAGAGTGCTGTAGGCATTATATTGCAACAGAATCAAATATATAATCAAACAATTAACAGTTCTTGAAAATAACATTAAATATACTTCTTTGGAGGACATTTATAAAAAAAAAATCCTATACCAATAAATTAATTATAATTTGGCAACAAAACAAAACTGTTTCAATAAAATAAATTACAATTCACAATTCAAATGCTTGTTTGTCAACAAAAAAATAACTCTGAAAAATATAATTTAAGAACAATAAAATGCTCAAGTAATGTTACTAAAATTTCATAAATATAAAAATATTTTTTTTTAAATTTGCACATCTTTGCTTCAATATTAAGTCAACTTTTATGATATCCAAGACCATTAAATTTAATAACATTAAAAAAATCTCTTTTTTAACCTTTTAACTGCTATGCCCCCCTGGATAACTTTTTTTGAGTGCATCGTATTGTTATACCTGAATATATATAGGGAGTAGGGAGAAGTTTATTTCAGCTTCATCTCTTTGTCAAACCCGACTGTACCATGTGAAAAGTTAATGTGTAAGTTAACTTTAAGTTTATTTTATTTGTACTAAACATTTGAATTTTGCAATAAAAAAATTTTACAATTTTTGTACCTAGATCATCAAAATAACTTGACAGCTAAAGGTTTAATAGCAATAAAATATTTATAAATATTCTTTCTTTACTTTAGAAATAAAAGCTAATAAGCCTTTGTTATGAAAAAAACATTTTTTTTAAGGAACAAAGAGTTTGAAATTTTATCACAAGCTAAATTGAGACAGTTAATCAATGTTACTCAAAATTTATATAAAAAATTACCTTTGATACTTTCTTCTTCTAGAACTTTAATACTATTTTTATATTCGAATTCTAATGCTTCCTCCAAAGATTGTGCATTATAAGTTGCATTATATGCTGACCATCTATCTGCTCTCAAGCACTCCTGTGGGAATTTACAAAGACTAGTAGCTAAATTAATAGCATTTCCTATAGCTGAAAGAAAAAATCAAATTTTCATTAAAAATTTGTCTATATCACAAACTTTGAAAAATGAATCCTTTATTGCAGTTTGAGTCAAGATATAATGGCAGAAATGACAAAATATTTATAAAATTCAAGTTTGTAGCAATTTGTTTTTAAAAAGCTTTGGTAGGTTTATTTGTCACTCAACGATCATTTTTTGACAATTAGACCAGGCTCTACAGCTTAAAACAGTAATTCAGATCACTACAAATATGCAAGCACCAAGTTGGAATCAAACAAAAGAATTATTGAACTAAAAACAAGAGTACTAATTATTCAGTTTTTAAACAAAAATTTAACAATAGTATTTTAATATTTTTCAAAATATAGCATATTTAACATAGAACAGATTACAGGTAAAAACAAACAAATTATTAAAAGAGTTTAGTATTCTTGAAATTAAAATTTTCTTTCTGGGAAAAATGTAAACAGGGTAAATTTAAACATGAGAATTTATTACATATATTTAATAATGAAGAATTTTCATTTATATATGATTCATATCATTTTCTGAAGTGACAAAAATGTAGTTCTTTTTTTCCACATCAATTAGCATAAAGAAATATGTATCACTGAATGAAAGCTAAGACAATCAATTAATACAGAATGATAAAAAGACTTACATCATAAGTTTACATTGGAAGATATTAAGTAACAAAACATACACAAAAACTATCCTTTAAGTAAGTGCAACAAGCCGCTTTATGAACAGAGTAAGCATATAAAGTCATCATTTGCCTTATACAATAATTAACTACAGCTTAGTGTAAGGAAAGGAAAAAATACTTAATTCCTCATACAAATTATATTAATATTTATCTCAAAATTGCTTTTCTAAATTTAATTATTTTTAATATATTTAGTCCACACTATATACGAATATATAACACCTGTATATCTATTTAAACAACTGTATTGTCAGAAACCATAAAAATATAGTTTTCTTAACACATAACTTTTCATTTAACTTGTATAAAATAATGTAACACTAACCATTTTCTTCTTTTAGAGTTTAAAATAGATGAAAAAATTCATCGAAATTAATCAAATAATGGAAATATAACTATAATGCTTATTTTTTGTTTAACAAAATTCTTGAAATATCATGTGATCTTTTTGTGATATGTAATAGAAAGTAAAAAATTTAATCTTTTTTAATTACAAATAATTTTGAATATAAATGCTATTTTACATTATATTACAAACTTCTCAGAAAGGTTTTGAATATATTAAAAGCAAATCTGGGCTTTCTCTATTTTATAATCAATATTTTATTTACTAATCACTCCTAAATAAAAAAAAGTATTAATTACTTTTATCATTTTATATAAGTAAAATATTCATTATAATCTTCAATACCTTATTACATGTGTTATTACCATGTTTGCAGAATACAAAAATAGATTCAAATATTTTTATTTTGAAGCAATACTTCATTTAAAAAAAAAAAAAACCCTTGAGAAATATTGTTTTATGCTGACTAAGATCCATTTACATACTTTATAATACTTTTAGTAAAGTTTTATGAAAACAACTTGTAAGAAAATATTTTACAAACTTTCAGAAATGGTTTACAATATGCAACAAAAAACATCAAAGAATACATAATAATTTTAACTAAAAAATGTTTTCTTATATTACTGTAATTGTACTTCATTTTTGAAAAAATAGTTTGGTCTAAAAATTCTTTTGTTTGTAATACAAATGTGCATTTTTGATGCATAAAAATAGATAAAAATATTTTGTTTGTAATAAAAAATAATTTGATTTTAAATTAAATATTTGATTTGAATAATTTATGAGTGATTTAATGAATAATTGATTTGAATTAATTACCAAATCAACGAAAACTACAACAATTTTGCAAGAAAAATAACATTATAATTATTACATTGGCAAATGACACCAAGCAATACTTAACTATACAACATACTTTAGATGAAATATAATAATTTTTTTGATTTTATGAATATAATTTAAGAAATACAACTAAATGTATATAATCATAATAAAATGAAAATTATAAAGCAGAAACAGAACTGTATCAGAAAAGAATGTTTTCCTTTGTTTTACACACTAACAAAAAAGAAGCACTTGCCAAATAAATATTCTCATTAATACTTCCAAACTAGAATCAACTATCCAGTAATAGCACTTATGCAAAAATAGGAATTACATTATTTTTTTAAATGGTTTCCTTTGAGCAATAATGAAAAAAATAAATAAATCATACAACTAAAGATCAATACTACCACCAAACGGAAAAATCCTTCTAAATAAGTTCTATAACACTGATTCTAAAGTCCCTAGAGCACATTTCTTTCAAGGTTAGAAATTCACTTTCAAGATTATTTCTTTCAGAGTTAAAGCTTCAAGGTTAGAGATTACAAGTAAATCACTAATATTTTATTAAAATTTTTACAAAATAAATTCATACATCAAAAAACTTTACTTGGAAATTATTCATTATATTTTCCTTTGTTGGAAATATTTGTCAATACTTTCTTATTTTATTTTAAATATTTCTGTTACTAATACCAAGCAATGATATTCCACAGAACACACATAAGTATGTTTTTAAACAAACATTCTGAGACAAAAATTTAAGATTAAAGTTATCTTGATGCAGAAATGAAAAAATATCAAATTGATTTCTACATTTACTAAATATTTTAATACATATTAATGGTAATTAGTGAAACTAATGGAAGAATTTATTACATTCGCTTTTAAATATCTGAAGTATATACTTCCTATTCTTGAGTTATCTTTTAGGAAGATTTTAAAAATAAACTCATTTCAAATTCATTCATACTTTTAGGTTTTAATGATTATTCTAAAATGGAAAAAAAAAAATTATTTCACTTATGTATCAAATTAAAAAAAAATCTAAAATCAGATTTCACTAAGAAATTAAATATGTAATAGAAAAATGATAAAATGTCTTAAAAGCATCCTAATTGGTTTGTTTTCTTATTCTACTAAAATATTTTTCAAAGTAAATTTAAACTTGTCATAATTTAGAGCTTGGATTGGTGGATTCTAAACTACTTCAAACTGTTATGCTTCAGATGGAGGTCGAACCAATGTGTAGGTAAATTAGAATTGTGAATTGTATTCTTTCAAATATTTGCAGATTTTTGAATAAGATGTTGTTTAATATAAAATAGACGAAAAGCAAGATAACAGCTGTTAAAAAGATAAGTAAAACATATACTTCTTATCTAAACCTCTCTAAAAAATAAAGAATAATGGAATATTGTGATTTTTAAATTATGAGCACAGCAAAATATAAACATTATTATAATTTGAATAGTAAAATTTTTGAAAATAAATACCTTGCAATAATTTTTTTTAACAAATATTAATTTGAAAACATTTCACAGTAAAAGAACAATTTTGAAATAGAGCAATATGTTACCATAGAAAATAAATAATTTGAGAAAAATAGTTATTAATAATAGTAAATTTAAAAGCAACTTGAAACTAAACTCATTTTTCCTTAGAAATGTGTCTTCTTCTTTTTTTTTTTTTTTTTTTCTTTCTGACATTAAAATAAAAGAATTTAAAAACATACCATAATTTTTAAGAACATCTTAAATATTCACATATATATGTTTAAAATAAAGAAAAATTAAAGGTTTTTTCAACTGTTTACCTGTGCCACATGCAGTTATTTTATTCGCAATACCCATTTCATAAGCTTCTCTTGCATTAATTGAGCGCCCAGTAAGTATCAATTCTAAAGCTCTAGATAAACCAATCATTTGAGGTAATCTAGTTGTAGTACCATTAACTGTTGGTATACCTAAAATTAGAAGAAATTATTTGTAATTACATATATTTATCTTAATTGTTAATATGTCGATTTTTAAATAGAAAATTCAAAAATAAATAAAGTGCCACCATCACATCTTATAATAGTAAAAAATTTTGATGTTATACAGATGTCTGAAAAGTGATATATTTGATGAATGTTCTGACTATTGTAATGATTAAAAATCTATTTAACACAAAAGATTATAAAATTGAATTTTTTCATTAAGTATTCATTACACAACTAAAATATTATATTATTAGGTCTCAAAACAAATCTAATCAAACATTGCAATGTGTATAAAATTTTGAAAAGAATCATATTTTTCAAACAGCAAAGGAAATATATCTCAATAGCTGATACACTTAAACATTCACACTATGTTGTCTTACAGGACGACTTCTTTCTTCTTACATTCTTTACATTGAGAAGAGAAATTTCTTCACGGTGTAAGGAACACCATTCTAAACACTTAGGAGTTTTATGGATTTCCTTGCTAGTGATAAATGAATATACTCTACAATCTAAGAAGTTTTCCTGTAAGGCTTTACAAAAGTAATCAGAATTATATGGACAAAAAGAAAAAAAAATTTTGATTAACAGTTTCCTTGATGAAATTGGCTGAAGTATTATTGACTCAAGTACTTGGAAATCAATAGATAGAACATAGAATTTTACTTGATCAAATCTTTCTTGTCAAACAAAAATATCACCAGGTAAGTATATATTCTTAAACAATTTTATAACTCAATTTTTGTTTTTATATATTTTATGTATTAAGAAGTTTAATTTGTTTGAATGTACTTAAAGTTAAAACATTTATCTACCCATTTACAAACAGGAAAATGAATCTTTACTAACTTTCTCTGTTTTGAAGATTTTTAATGGTAGAATACTATACTTAGTTATGTTCTCATATACAATTTCAATACATCACAGAACAGCACTATATTTATTTTGTTAAGTAATTTTTTAAAAGATACCCATTGTATAGGGCAAGTTTTATATTGAAAGCTATTAAAATTCAAACTAACCAAACCTCCTATTAAATAGTCCCATCATAGCTGTTTCTTCTACTACTCTTAAATCACACCATAAAGCTAATTCAAATCCTCCAGCAACAGCATAACCATTAATAGCTGCAACAACTGGCTTCTTGAGCAATTTTCGGGTAGGTCCCTAAGAAAACTGACATAAATAAATACATTCTAAGTATTGTTTACTGTAAAACACAAATGATTTTTAAATATTTGAACATAGATAATAAAAATAGAATTCTTCAAAGGTTCTAAAGTAAAACAGCATGCACAGTACAATTATACACTGATCTGCAACAGTTCTACTATTCAAATGCATGAATTTGTAGTAATAATGTTTTCTTACACTAACGGTAAATTAGTGAATATAGCAATTATATTTATCAGTTATAGTGGAATCTTGAATAACAAAATTTAAATCTATAACATCATAGTCAAAATATGTATTTACCACTTCAAAAATAATATCAAAGAACATGATATTAGATTGTAGCTATTAACAGTAAATAGAATGAAGAGTACAAAAATATAGAAATTTTTAAAAAACAATCAATGATGCTATTTTCAAGATAATCAAAAAATGAAATATTAATTCTTCAAAGAAATTTGTTACAAAGAAATATTCTTATATATATAAAAAAAATCTGTAAACAAATTAAGGTTTTTGTTACATAAAAATACAGCAAATCCTTATATTCTTCCATTTAAAGTTGATATATGCAATATTGGATAGTAAAATTTTGTTATAGGACTGATTTCATAATATCATCATCATTAAAATAAACAGTTTATTAACTACCAACTTCTTAATGCGGACTGCAATGTGATCGGAATTTAAGATATAACAAATGTTTACATTTACACAACTTTTTTTATGTTTCTCGTCATCAATTTAATATAAATTTAAGACCATTTCACATCAACTGTATTTTATATATATTCCTTCTAATTTCCAAATATTTTCTCAATGTTTAAATTTCGAATTAGTTTAAATACTTAAATATATTTATATTTAAATATATAATAAATAATATATTTTTAGAATAAAATGCAAGTTAACACAAGCAAAAGAGAAAAATTTGTTTTTTTTAATTTTATTTTTCCCTTTTGTTAGAGAATATTAAAAAAAAATTCAGTGTTACGATAAAAATGATTTGAGAGTTTAATACCTACATATATTAACATAACTGAGGTTTCATCAACTTTAAATAATGTTGAATTTCTAAAAGATACATTTAAAAGTCAGGTAATCCTCAGCAACGCAACATATAAACAGAATATAGCAAGGATTTGCTGCAGTGCATGTTATTTGAAAAATTAATCTCAACAATGGTTGTTTGCATCCCAAAACAATGCAAGAATTTTACTTAAGAAAAATAAAATTTTGCAGAAAGAATAAATGCATGAGAAAATATTTATTACTCCATAATTTTATTTTCATTCAAATTAAAATAACATAGCAAATTTTTCATATAATAGTATATTTATTTGAAATACAATTAAGAATTAACTAATTGGATAAGACAAATTTTAAAAAAATCAACTAAATGAACCAAATGTTATGAAACTTTAGTTTTTTTAAAAAAAAAAATTATTTTTCTTCAATAATAGTAAGTTTTCTTCATCAGTATTTAGGCATATAACCTGTTGCACATCCATTTAAGTATTTTTTTATTTTTTAGTAAGTTAAAAATTATTTTCATTTTAAAAGTTTATGCAGAATATTCATGCATTAAAGCAAATAAGAATAATGTTGAAAGAGATAAGTAAAACATTGAAATAATGGTTTAATTCTTTTAGTAATAATGGTTTAATTATTTGAGTATTAAACCATTATTTCCATCATATTGTTGATATTATATATTCTTTATATTCATAAATTTTTCTTAATCATCATAGGATTAATTTGAATTTAATAAAAAAATAAACAGAATAGTTAGTATTTTAAAAAAATATAGTTTGTATTATTAATTGCTCATATATTTCATTATATAATGAAATAAAAAGATTCAGCAAAATTCTAGTATGCATAAAAACACTATGTTTTTTTTTTTTTTTTAAATCTTTTTTTTCATTTTGTACAACATTAATATATTTAAATTACTTTCCCCCTTCATTATATAAGCTACATATTGAAGAATGAAACTAAATATATTATATATATTTGAAACATTTAATTTGCTGTTATTGTCTTCAAAAGTGATAAAACTTTTCAAAAATATTATAAGTCTCTTTTTCATTTTTTTGACCAAATTTTGATTTTTTTTTTTCATAAAACTGTCTTTTTTTGAAGAGAAAAGGGATTAAAAGTGTAACATAACTTTCACATTAGAAATAAATAAAAAAAAACAGATTTTATCAAATAAAAGTGATAGATGTAGATTTATAAGAATATATGTTTTCATGAGCAAACAATAATATATGTGTGTGCATGTGTGTGTGTAATAGAAAATTTTTGTGCATATTTAAAACACTTGAAATTTAAATAGGTAATAAATCATTATAATATATGTCATGCACATCATATGTAACGTATGTTCAAAACAGCATTCCAGAATAATAATATAGATAAACTTTCCACAAAAGAATTGTAATATTAACATTTCATTAAAAAATGTAGCAGTTGGTACTTAAAACAAGCAATTAAAATTAAAATAGAATAAAAACTACATAATTAAATTACATACAAACAATAAAATTTCTAATAGCCATGAAAATGCTAATTAAATTTTATATATTTTTAAATACAATTGTGTATGGGTTTTTAAAAATTACATTCCTCATTTTGGTATAAAATTTAATTTTGAATAAAAAATTTGAAAAGCAAAACAATTATAGCAATTCATTTGAATGTTTACTCTCAACAAATAATGCTTTTCACAATTCTGCTATTTTTAAAATAAGCAATTATGTACCATTGGTCCTTCCTTACTAGTCAGTCCATAAGCACTACCTTCAGAAACTTCTTTCAAATCATAACCAGAACAAAAATTCCCACCTTTAAAAGAAAATAGAAAAAATGTTAAAAACTGCTTTAATGAAAAATAAAGATACAGAAAGTAATAAAGTTCATAAGAAAATAAATTATGTAAATTAAAATAGAAATATAATGCATATAATTTGAATAATTATTACACTGTAATTTCTACAAACAAGATGTTCTTATCATGAATACCATGAAAATAATTAAATTTTTCAATTATAATTTTGTAATGACCATTTGTTCTAATAAAAACTATTTTCAAGACATAAGATTTTTAGCAGCAATATGAAACTGATATGTGTTATATATTAAACTATAAGCAGTATAAAAATATTTAGAGAACATTATTAAAAATTAGTTATTTCTACCATTTACTCTAAAACCAATACATTTTTAGTATATGTAGAGTTATTGACATCAATATTTTTTTACAACATAAAAAAATATACTCCTTTCTTTATTTTACAAAGTAAAAAGTTACTTGAAATTAATGCATAAAAAGAAACATGTATATATTAGCATCAACTGCATCAACAAAATTTCTTATGTTAATTATATATATATATATATATATATATATATATATATATATATCAATTTGGTAAATGTAAGCAAACTTTTGCATTAATTCCTTAAACACGTATATTTTTATTTAATGAATATAAAATTAGCAAAATAAAAAATAGAAGTGTGGCTTTAATTTCTAATAACAGTAATCATTACTTATGAAGACCATTTATATTTATTTTTTAATTTATACAGATGTTATAATAATCAATTTGTTCTATCAAAAATATAAAAATGTTGAGAACTTAATTTTTGTATATCATATACATTAGGTATAACATATTTTATAACAATTTTTATACACAAGTACACATATAACTAATGCAACTATTTAGAAATGGAAGATATATATCAAATCTTCCACTCCAAACAGCTACATTATAGTTGCATTTAAAAATAATATAAAATTTTATAATTAGCTATTAATATATAAAAACATAAGTATTTAATTTTACAACAAAATGAATAACATTAGTTTGAGTTGTATATGACATTAAAAAGTATTCTCTTTCTTTTCAACTTAATAAAATTTTAAATTGAAAAAGCACTGAAAATTTCTTATAATTTGATAATTAGTGTGATAATTTTATTTTAACAGAAATAATAAACTAATTCATATTTAAACATCACTAAAAATATTAGTAATAACATTAACAGCAACAATTAAAAAATACAACTGTTAAATAAAAAAACATTATTTTAATTTTGCAAAATAATATAATTCCGTCCTAATTTTATTTCAGAGTAACCTTAGCCGAAAAGAAAATATAGAAAAAAATATCAGTCACTTTCTTATTGAAAACATTAAAATTTTTAATATTTTGCTACAATGAAATTCAGTTTTTAAATTTATAAATGAATACTTAATAGTACTTATTATTTTCTATTATCTTGAAAAGGTAAGTACTTGAACAATTTATGTAAATGTATAAAAAAATTTTCAACTTTTAAAAGTTAAAAGCATTATAATGTTGTACACATCACTAAATATATAGAATTATAATGCTTTAACTCTTTGGGTACACTTGACAAGTGAGATTTGTCATTTGCTTACATGAGTATAATAGTTTTCAAATAACTCAGTACTTAAAGGGTTAATAAATAAAATAATTTCAAAAATTAGTAAAAATCAGAAAATTCATAAAATATAAAGTATATTCTTTTTCAAAACAATCATTTAGTTTTTGAGAAGCATATAAAGCTCACATTATTCATAATTAAAATTGGTGGTACTACTTTGATATACCCCCCAAATCGGAAATTTGGCGACTTTTTTTCCCTCACCAACCATAATACCTATTTTTGGTGCCTTTTTTACTCGCCAAGATGGATTCTCGCTAAATACAAATACTTAAAAATCTTTTAATAAAACTCAGAAAATGGTGCAAAATACAAGAAAATACTAAATTTGACAACAGCAAAAACCTAAAATCTGAAAAAACCAAAATTGGTTATATCAAAATAAGAAACAGCAACCCTAAAAAGTCCGTAGGGAGTGCCAGATTTGGCGCGCAATTTTTTTTTTTTTTGGGGGGGGGGGGTATATCAAAGTTGTTCCAAATTGGTTAATAGAAGCATCAAACATCTTGAATAATTTGTAGTTGTTAGAATAAAGCTAAGAATTATTATATTTACTATATAAATTGTCTCAACCTTTATAAAACATTGGTCAAAAATATAGATTAAAAATCACAAGTGAAATGTTTCACATGTATGACAACTATATTCTACAATTGTAGCTTGCATTAAAAATGCTGCATTTGAGTCTAAGATAAACAGTTTTATTATTTCTTTTACTAAAATCATTTAAAATGTTTTAGTGAATTATAATTTTTTGCAAGAAACAAAAAAATTCAATAAATAGAATTCATTTAAATATTTTAGAAACAATAAAAAATATACTGTAAGAAATTAACAATAATGTATACTACAATTAATCAATAAGAAGAAAAATGAAAATACCTTTTCCGTATAAAACTGCAACATAAGCATCATTATCATTCTCAAATTCTTCAAAAGCATTTATTAATTGCTTAGCAGCTTCATCATTAATAGCATTTCTTTTCTCTGGCCTATTTATACTTATCAGATGTAGCTTTTTTTGTTTGGTAACAAGAATTAAATCTAAAAAAGAATACCTTAATTTATTTAACAATAAAATGTCTTAAAATTAACACACAAACACTATATACATTATATATATATATATATATATATATATATATATATGCATAACATTACTTCCCTCACTATGACCAAGTTGCATTACAACTCTCATTTGGTGGCCATGGTGTCTGATAGGTTAAAGTATCATTCTCATTAAGGGAAGATACTGAGTATGAATCACAACTTGACCGAAGATTTGTAGTGTTTTTAAAAGTCGCTGGGCCACATTAAATAAGTTTTTGCAATGTCCTCAAAGTTAAATAATCAATACTGCTGGAGGTGGAAATTCAAGCATTGGAGGGATCTTCTGCTAGATCCCTGCTTCCAAATTATGAAGACACCCACAAAGTTGCTTCTATCAAAATGGTAAGTTTGATTCTAGGCTGAGTACAAGGAAATATACTAGTGCAACAACAATCTTTGGAACAAAGGGCTCCAGGCTCAATTTTAGTCATTGCCAACAATGGAATATGCAAGTGTAATTAATCAAGCTAAATGCTAGAAAGTTTACTTGGTTTTCTACCAGCAACAACTTAAAATGTCTCTAATGTTATGAAAAGTTCTTGCAAAAAATAAAATATGATGGATTATAAAGCATCTTTAGAAGTCAGAATATCTACAACGCAGGGTCGGAAATATAATTAGATAGTATTTCATATAAATACTACTTTTACTTATACAAGAAGACTCCCTAATGATGACTAAATTATTTATACTGATGATAGTAAGGATTGGCATCATTGTGCAAGTAATGCTTCATCTGATATCCTGAGGATCTGGAGGAAGAAATTTCTTTTAGAAATCCTGAACTATATTCAGCTTTTTTCTCAGAACTATTCATTATTGAAGTCGGTTTGCTTGCCATCCAGAATAATGCTTAATTTGGTGATGTCTGGATTGTCATTGATAGTCCCAGTAATTAGATGCATGGTGAAATTTTTGAGATATGGTTGGGATATCTGAGATTTACCAAGGAAGATTTTCTTCTGCTATTTTTTGATTTTGTGAGGTTTGAGGGGCTCATAGGTCTGATGTATCAATGTTACATTGGATGGTATCAGGAACAATAACAATACATAACATGACGTTTTAAGTAAAGGCCTATAAAAATTACAATAAAAAAATAGTACAAATAGAGGAATTATAAAAAGCATTCTCATAAAATGGTATATACTTCTTAATTTCTTTATAATATATTCTATCTTTCAGTAAAATTTATAATATGATAAAGAACTATTGAAATTGGAAAAGAAATTGGTGCATAATATCAAATTATCAAACAAAAGATAGGCAATGAAAAATCAACTTTTATTCATAAAAACCCTCAAGTTAAGAATAAATCCACTAATGAGTAATTCTCAAGTAATAAATCTATAGGATATAGAAAGAAAAAAATGGCCAAATCAGAAACAAAAAGGAAACATCATTGCAATCAATCAAGAAAGAGCAAAACTAAAAATAGGCATGCTCAGTCCCGAAAACAATTATAGTGAGGATGACTGAGTATTACTTTGTTATATGTCTGCAACTATACATCACAAATGTGGCAACTTCTTAACTCACTGTCAATTGTTTTATAGCTTCTTAAAACAGAAGGGTATCCAATGAAAATTATTAATTTTATATTGTTTTCTGTATTCTGTTATAATAAAAAAGTTTTATATTTAATTATGATTGCAACCAAATCATATTACAAAAAACACATCAAATAAAGCAACAACTCAAGAATATAATTGAATTTTAAACTATACAAGCAGGTTTATGTCTCATCCTTAACAAACACTAATTTTAACTATGGTTGTGCCAAGGTTATAAAACAAATTTTGATAAGCTGATTTGCAAATCTTTCCTCATTAAAATAAAACTGTCATAAACACAATAATAAACTCTCAGTTACCTGCAATACACAGCCTGATTTGTACTTGAAATAACAATAATTTGTAAAAAAATGATTTTAAGTGCTTCAGGTATAATTGCAAATAAAAATACATCCATCTGAGTATGATACAATCCAAGTTTCATTAATTTATTGTACTCTTATCAAACTTATACACAAAACTTATATTAACACTATTATGACCTCATGAAAATCATAATAACAATTATCAGGCATGATTTTTCAAAATAAACACAAAATTGTTTAATTTTTTGTATTATATGAAAAATAGCTGAGACATCATTATCCATAAAAATGTAACATAAATTATTCTGACAAACAAGGTCATATAATTTATAGAGTCTCAGATAAAGTTTTGTCACAAAGTTCCCAATTATAATATTTTCTATTAACTATCAGTAATCCAGTAATTTTCTGTAAGACCTGCTTTTTTACACTGTCAAGAAGTATACGCCTGTAAGAACTTATCAAAATTATTTCTTTTCCTTTATAGATGGTTCTCTTAATAAAGTCTGTTGTTAATAGATATAAAAATTAATAAGTTAAGATAAATTTTTTTAAAGCAATAGAAAATTACAAACACTGATTGATTTGAAAAATTTTAAATTTCCATATTTAATGCATTTAGGAATTTCATAAAGACTTCAAATATTTAATTATAAGGAAATATAAGAACATTTAAAAAATAAATTGGATGTCACATTACAGTTGCATTGCAGAAAAAATTGCAGGTATTTCATAAAATATACTACTCTTTTTAAACATATAATGTCTTTCACCACAGAATGGACAAAAATACAACTTTTACATTTTTCACATGCAATAGAATTTTCATAACTTTTTTATGTTATTTACTTAAGTTATAGAATAATGCAATAATATAATTTGCATAATCGGAAGTAAAACACAAGACAAATATCAAGAAATCTATGCATGTGGGATTTTCATGATTCTCAGAAAAACATAAGATATCCAATGCTATTTAATGAAGATATTACTACAATATATACTTTACACTATATGCTTAAAAAGTATGCTAGAATAGCTTTACAAATATTCTCATTACAAATAAATTGTATAGCCCTTTACAATACTTTGTTAAGTTTAATATTAAAAAATAAATATGTACCATTTATCTAAAATTAATTATTTTTTTAATTTGATGTATGACATGCAAAAATTTTAAATTTCATTGTATTTAATAAACAAATTAATTTTTGAAATAAATAATTTTTCTTTAATTTTAAGTAAGCATAAATAATTTCACATTTTACAACCCAACAATAAATTAAAAGGACATTTTAAAAAAATATTAAAGCAATTGTACATCGAAGCCAATCATTACTTTTTGCTATAACTTTTTGAGAAACATAAAAAATAAAATACAATGAAAGGTAACTTACTTGAAGAAACAGTATTACAATAGTATCTTTTACTTGACAATACAGAAATTAACCGGGGAAATTGATAAAAACTGGTAGTTAATTTTTTAATTGGAGAAAAGACCATTTTACTTCCATGAAAATTTATTTAAAAGTAATGATTGTTTAATAGTGACACCATAACATCTCTAAACAGATTATTTAAATTAAAATTAATATCATAAATAAGTAGTGTACAATTGCGAAAACAATACTACAGAAAAGAAACAATTTCAAAATACATTTCTTTTGATCTCATATTTATTATTTTCTTTTAAACGGGCGGAAGGGAAAAAATTATCTCAAGTACTGATAACAACCAGGTGATGATATTTCCCACTTCCTTATGAGAAAATAATTATGGAAAAACCGAAATTAGAATTCTTAGAAATTCTTTCGATTCATGTGCAACTTTTATTTTCGTGGTTAATTTTTTGTCGAAGTTCTATCGATGTTTTTATTTCTGGATATTTACGCCACATTCAACAAGATGACAAAGATATTTTAAATAGAATGGTTTTTGCATTTGTAATTAATTTGAGTAAAAGATCAAGAATCAAGATCAAAGTATTGTAAGAGATTGCAGTTCCTTATTTTTTTTACCTCTGCCAACCAAAGCATAAATTTAAGATTGGTCAAAAGATGAAAGCAACACCTGAGCTAATTTATTGTTTATATTTTTATGCATAAAATATTTTATTTATTTTTGTTATTTTGTTGATCTATCACTAAATATTATTTACGCTTCATAATTTTGAAACTTAAACAATATCATTTACAAGAATGATAGTGTCCTCACTAAACTTGAACTCTACATCATTTTTCGATGAGTCAAATATTGAATCCGCCATCATTAGCAAATTAAACTAACTATTTTTCCATTCCAAAAGTTAATGTTACTTCACCCTTTAAATTTGAGATACAGTAAAATACGAACATTTTTAAAGTGACATTCTTTCCACGATACTTTATTATTATTCACGATTATACCAAAATATTAAAACCCTCCAAGTATGAATTTCGGGGATTGTTGGTGTTGGTCCCATTTTGCATTGATGATAGTCTGCAGATGATAGTGGAAACTTTCCACAAGCTGAAGAGCGTAGCGAGCATAATTCTTACTGGTGTCGCTTTACGTCGTCGGCTTTTTGGTGTCACTTCGGAAAACTTAATGATGTAATGCATTGAAAACGCTTGTTAAAAGGAGGTAATAATATAATATAATTTTTGCTTGTGTAAATTTTTTTCGGTCGCATTGGTGTATTGCTTAGCATATGTATTTTTAAATAATGGAACACTGTAAATTTAACTGTAACTATGTTTAATATCATTATATAACTTAACTGCAATAAATCTCATTATATAAGATGTACTTTATTGAATATATAATGTGACAGGTAAATGACTGACCATAATTGTTATTCAGGGCATTTTGTTCTAATTTTATCTTTAAATCATTATAATTAATGCTATTTCCCAGAGTAAAATGTGTTAGATTCATTTCAGAAGATTTTTTTCTGCCTACATTTACCAAATCCCACTGCGTTTAAGCTCTGCACGTTTTCATACAGTCAGATTATGGCTGAAAAATCCTATATTTAAGGTAGATTAAATGCAGACTCTCTGAAATTTGTGCTAAAAGCTGAAAATAGTGACGTCAAGTGGATGAAAGCAACTAATTGCAAAATTGTTGACTATCTAGACTCTTCAAATTGTGCTTTTCACAAGATTAATGACTACAATCATCAGATATTGAAAATTTACATGAAAAGGCTTTAATGGATCGAGGTTCAAGGGAATTTATAACTAGAACTGTTGTGCCATATACAGAGGGTTCATCTAAAAATGTATGAATGGCGTAACATAAGAATACGTACTATTGGACGTCAGATGGAAGTTATTTGGATGATCGGCCGTGGTCCAGTAGACATTTACTAGACTTCCATAAATGGTCCAGTAGTTCATTCCCTGATCGCCCAGAAGACGTCTACGTGGATGTCCACACGTAACCACTTCAAGCGGTTATTTAGAGTGGTTTCCATCAGAGTATATCTACTCTCGACATCATCATTAACTTGAAGAAAGATAGTAGAATCATATTCACTAGTAGGAATCATCTTGTGTCAGTTTTCCTTTAAATTGAGAAGACCTGTTATCGAACTGATGATATGAGATTCAACAAACGTTACATAGTTTTAATCATCACAACGCTGGGAATGGCAGTAAATATGGACTCGTTCTTTGGTTGTGGATCGAAAATTTAAATACGCTGAATACTTCGTTTGATTGAAAACTCCTCCTCAATTTAGTCATACGTGATATCTTTTCGTATATGCTTAGGTGATAGCTCGCTGATGGCTAGTAATCATACTCGGTGTTCAAGCAACAGAGGACAGATTTACTGCTGATTGAACTACCCCATCCTTGGTCTACTACTCCCAGCGATATCCTTTCCCTCACAAGTCGTTGCGACTTGGAGATATTTTACGTCCCCAAGCCGTCATTAATGAACATGATGGATCTTCGTTCAGGCTGGTATTCGAATTCACTAACTTCCGATAAAGACGGGCAATGCATCACTGAGTGAATGATTGAACTATCTAGTAAGTATAACACACAACTCCTAAAAATATCAGTTTGTATTGTGAAAATATGCACGTTTTTCCCATAACAGAAAATCTGAGTAAGTTTTTTTATTTCTAACATTCTGCATATTATTAAGATTAAGAATTGAGAATTATTATGAAATTATTGTAAGCCTTTATAAGATGCTACTAATATTTGTCATAAATTTATAGGATTTGTATCGTTTAAAAATGATTTCTTTTATCAAGCAATCACATCTACAAATCGTCAGTCTTAATAATATAAACAGGAATAAAGAATAATTTTTCTTCAATTGTATGCATAAATTTTATTTTAAAAATTTATGTAATTCTGTGAAATTTTAATGATTATCACTACTAATCGTTTTTTGAAATCTGAGTTGTCAATTCCTGGTTCGTTCTTTGGCTTTAGGTTTAATAATTCACGGATTTGATTCTAATCTGAGAAACGGATGTTTGTAGTAGTTACCAATCCACTTCAACCTGTAAATTACTGGTCTAATTAGAACTTGTACTCAAAAAATAAAAATTGAATTGCAAACAAACCATAACGAAAAATTATTAAGAGTAATATACATTGAGAATATTTATATCAACGTATGCATTGAATTATGTATATTGCAATTGCCTTTATAATCACAATGAAGCAGTAATTATTATTTAAATGGAATATTTTAATACATGAAGAATAAGGTGTGCTTTCTGAAATGCATTATTTAATAACGAGTATAAAATATGTATTATTTATAACGAGTATAAAATATGTATTATTTATAACGAGTATAAAATATATGTACAAAGTGGTTTATGTCCTGCTATAATATTTATTCCTTGTCGGCACACACCAGTCGCTTGAGAAACACTTGCAAAACCAAGAAACTTAATTTGGACTGCCAAATTGTAAAGAAAGATACTTGACTTCAAAAGAGATTTTCTTTTACAAATGTACAATCCAATGAAAACTACCTTTGTGCCACAGCAATTGATGCTTCACGTTCTAATTGGTGAATTTGTGAGCATGAAATTCCATAAATTTAACTTTCGACGAAAAATCATTGTGTTAG
The DNA here is from genome assembly GCA_026290005.1 of Latrodectus geometricus. Classification (NCBI taxonomy): domain Eukaryota; kingdom Metazoa; phylum Arthropoda; class Arachnida; order Araneae; family Theridiidae; genus Latrodectus; species Latrodectus geometricus. Next base: position 55,655 of record JAPDSC010001599.1, read on the forward strand.
CATCAGCTCCTAATGAACAATGCAACTAATGAGTGACTTAAACAAAGAGAACATCTAGTGTACGGATACTAATCATTAAAATTGTTTTTTCCCTGTTTTATGCAATCATTTGTACTTCCGCGTATATTATGAAAATGTCAAGTTTAATTGTCTTCTGTGTCCGCATATGTTCGTTTCCAAGAATAATTACAATATGAAAAAACGTCTTACAATATAAAATAGTAAATGCGAAACGTATAAAATAGTTTCTACATTTTTATTATTCCAAATAAAATAACATAATTTCTACTGTCAAAAATTATTTTTAATGTATTAATTGAAAGTGCATGTAATAGGTATCGAATCGAATTATTTCTCGTACGTAGAAATCAGATTTCCTTAAATACCAATGAAAAATCTTTGTAAAGATTAAAGAGTCACTGAACTCATTTACTTTAAAAAAATTGCTATTCCAAAAAAATAATGCTTATATATTTTTTTCCTTTTCAAATCCACAAATGTATTACTATTTTCTATGTTTTGTTGGTAATCTGGCCAAAACTTCGTCTTGAGAATCTGGCGAAAATTATGGGTTTACACCATAGAATCCTCTAAGTTAAAATTAATAGTTTCCTATATACATCATTTAGTTATGTAAATCATGTCCACATTTGCAAGGACCAAATTCTTTTACTTTTGATTAATAAGTTACGAAATGTTGATTTCGGTAAATATATATTGCCTATTAAGATAAAATTTGTTATTAAAAAATTATTAATTTTAGAATTTCAAATTAAAAAATATTATATAATTTTTATTTAGTTATAATTTCAGCTCAGAAATTATATTCTTTTATATTTTTATAACTTGCAAAATCTATCTTCGATTCAGTTTTATAATGCTAATGACTCTTTCTCCTTTTATTGCACACAAGAAGTTAAAATGAATGCTTAATGGATAGGCGGACCATTTTTAAAAGTTTTTGCATTAGAGTTGCATCATTCCTTCACAAATGATCTTTTTAAACATTTTCTTTCTTAAGAAATTTGATCAAAAGATGGCAGTACTATTCAGTTCTTCAAATATATATGTTTAATAAGGATAATTTAATATTTTCATTCATTTATCAGTGCCATCTATATGTCTAATTAGGAGTTATCTTTTGTGATTTATTTCATAGCATTTAAATTTACATAATTTTTTCTTTTTGAATACTCACTGGAAAAAAAAAAAGAAGTGTTCCTTTAATTAAATTACGTTTAACATTTTATTGATGAAATATAGCGATAAATATTATTTATGAAGTTGCATCAATTGATATTGAGAAATTCTAAAAATAAAATAAACATCCTTACAATTTTTTTTTTCTTTTCTAAAATTTTCTAAAAGCCAACATCATATATTTCAAACGGCAATATCATTTTATTAACTAATTTGTAATTGTCAAATGAAGTTTTTTTATTATTATAGAAATTTATAAATGTTGAAAAGAACTTTGATTACATAATCGAAACACTTTTTATTAAACATTTTGTGCTTGATACAACAAATACAAATTAATCCTTCGTACTTTGTTTAATTTATTTCAACATGTTTTAATCATTAATAAAAGATGACTTTAAATATTAATGTAACACTTTTTAGTTATTAATTTTTTTATGTTTCGTATCTGACTACTAGGGAATTAATTCACTTGAGATCATTAAGAATCATGACATACGAAAGAAAATACTGTCGATGGAATTCCTTTCTTAAAAATGTTTCTAATCATGGAGACAATACTTTAATAAATGCCGTACCATACGAAATAATACATACAGATTATTTACGCGAGGGTTACTCTGAAATTTTCGAAATACGCGCAGACGAGAATTTACAAAATAAAAATAACGGTTTCATTTTAAAATACAAAGTATTTTAACTTAGAAGACGATTTTTTACTGATTTACTTCAACTTGTTTAGCGTAGATTTAAACAGAAGAGAAAATGGAGTTGACGAGAGAACAATTTCGCGCTATGATTTTCTACGATTTTAAAGCAGGATTAAATCAAGAAAAATGCGTTCAACGGTTGCAATTAGTATTTGGTGATGAATCTCTAGTTCGTGCTACTGTATTCAGATGGTTTAGAGAATTTAGAAGAGGTCGCAATTTTCTTCAGGATGAAGAACACACAGGAAGGCCGCCGTCGGCAGTAATCCCGGATAATGTACATTATCCGGGATTATCAGACACGTGTCTGCCATACGAAAAATGTTAATGGATGATAATCGCTGTACCTATCAAATAATACAGAAGGAACTTAACATTGGATCCGCAGCCATACACAAAATCATTCCTGAAGAATTACATATGAAAAAAGTAGTTTGCCGTTGGTTGCCTCATAATCTAACTGAGCACCAAAAAGAGGAGCGTGTCAGAATCAGTAAAGAAACTCTTAAATGGCTAAATGATGGTGGCCACCGCATCATTTCTAAAATTGTAACAGGTGATGAAACGTACATACCGTTTTTTGACGTTCCAACACGTCAAGAAAGCAAAGTATGGGTCTTTGAAGATGATCCCACGCCGACAATGGTAAAAAATCAACGTGCACTGAAAAAAGTGATGTATGCCGTTTTGTTCAGAAGTACGGGATTGGTCAAAGCCATCAAGGACAGAAGACAGTAACAGCAAACTGGTATATCCCTAAATGTCTTTCAGAAATTCTACAAAAACTGAATGTCAGGGGACTAATGCTTCACCATGACAAAGCATCTTCACATACAGCCGGATTAACAGTTGAGTTTCTTAAACAAAAACAAATTAAAGTGATCGAACATCCACCGTATTCACCTGATCTAGCTATGCGCGACTTTTG